>JAVTVY010042522.1:0-189514 GCA_036873755.1 Hanleya hanleyi
CCAGGCAATATCTGTTTCTGGAGTGGTATGAAAACCGGTAATTTATCAGATTTCTCCAGTCTGTTCTCCGCCGGATTAAGGCCGAACAGAATCCGGTAAAATACCGGATATCGCTCCGCGATAATGGAGACACGCGATTCGCAAGCCATCTTATGGATGGCGAACTGTACGCAAATGGCCTCAACCCGAACTCCCAGCTAGACATGTTGTGACTACATCCGTCTTTCGCTGTTCGTTTGAAGCCGTTTGAAGTGAGCCAAATCTCGTATATATGATAGCTAACGAGCCGATTGGCAGAATGGTCTATTCCAGTCTCATAGTTTTTCATAGACCCAATGTAAGCCGATTTATATTTCCAATGTATAAGCTAACATCTCAGTTTACTGAGACTGATATAATGTTAACTTGATTCGCTGTATTTCTTCAGTTTTACACTTGGCACTGGATGAAGTTGGTGTGGGTATTTTATTGGTCTACACGTAGTTTAAACTGTCCCAAATTTAGCTCACTATTAAATAAATTGAGAGTGGAACCAAAACGTAGCCATTAAATATCAGTCAAACCGAAATGGGCAGGGATAGCCATGTAGAGAAAGTGGATCGCGTATTGGTGACGGGTTTCAACCGTTTGAAGCGGATTTGCGACGGGTTTGTGACAGGTTTGTGACGAGACGTCGGCATGACGTCGCAGGTGCATTGTGCGATTGAGAGCTCCGGTAATCTCCGGGAATGTACGCACTGGGCATTCAGACCTGGGGTGGATGTTTTGGGATCTAGATGGACCATCCGTGGTCAAAATGAGCTCTGTGGGATCTCATATCGAAGTGGTGGTGGTGGTGTAGAGTCCGATTGGTGTGGTTTGTAGTGCGCAGGCATGGAGTAGTAGAAAAAGGGCATTGGGGTGGACGTTTTGGTGTGGAAGTGGACCATCTCTGGTCCAAATGAGCCGTGCTGGGTGTCATATTGAAGCGCTCATGGGGGAGGGTCTGGATGGGGTGGCTTGTAGTGAAAGTGCCGTCAATCTGCACAATCTTGAGCAGTCGCGGAGTAGTAGAAAAATGGCACTTGGGTGGACGTTTTGGGGTCGAGGTGCATATCTTTGTGATACGTTTGCTTTTATAGACGTAAAACAGCAACGCCCGCCAACGCGTAGACTAACACTTTAACGTCATAGGGTGCATTCCACACCTAAATGATGTGCGGCTAAAAACAGGCATGGGTTCGGATCTTCGGCCATAAATAGATGTACAAATTTTAACAAAAACCCTGTAAAAGTATATATTTTCTAAATGGGCACACGCGTGCCATTATTTCAGGAGACTTGTGAGCTATTGAAATTGAAAAGGAAAGACGTCCAATCCTCCTTAAACATTCTTCAACTTTTCTGAAAAACTCCATAAAATATATGAAAATGTGTCAAATTCTACCCGCCACCCAGAGAAAACGTATGAAATGATTATCTTCTTATGTATGTTAAAGTGTTTCCCGTCCAAAGGACAATTTAAAATGGCGAAAAAACAGGGGGTCGACCTACTCGTTTTTGTAAAATTTTATCGCCATAAAGGAATCATCATTTTCGCTTCCCGATTTTGGCCCGCCAGATATTCAATTCCGGACACGATTAACTCTGTAGTGGCGAGTGGGTGCGATCAACAAGCAATTGTTATAACCTCGTTTGGAGTAATGGTTACGTCCAGCAGGATGATACTATAGATATCAGTTAGTAGAAAGGTAAGAAGAATTACCATGCTGTCAAAATCGGGCGACCTTCCTTATTATAAAATCAGAAACCGTGGCAAGTATGGAGTGCACCCATAGTGAAACAGGCGTTATCACAGGAAGTGGCGTCATAGCACGCTTGTTCGCTCACATGGTGTTGCCGCCTGGACCCTATGACTTGTAGGCTATATGGTGCACCAGGGTATCAGCGGCACGACGTCTTCCCAAGCATGTGCGCTCACCTGATGGTGCCGCCTGCACCTATGACTTGTAGGCTATAGGGTGCACCAGAGTATCCGCGGCACCACCAGGTGAGCGCACGCGCGTGTGATGACGTCGTATGGTATGTATCAGACGCATCGTCGGCTGCTCTTGTCCAATAAGAAGCCGCCATGTGGTGTTGCGTCAGTCTTCGACCAGGTTCGCTCTTGTCCGTCAGACGTATTTTCGGCTGCTGTTGTCCAATCAGAAGCCGCCATTTGGTGTTGTGTCAATCTTCGGCCATGGGCGGTCTTGTCCGTTTGACCTAAGAGTCTTCGGAAGTCCATGATACTATAATGGCAACATGTCGGGAAAATGCTGTTTGCGCATTTGCCCGATCTACTCTTCCAAGTGACGTATGGTCTTCCTGATGGACCTATGCATGAGTTCGCCTTTCATTTCAAGCGGCAGCTGGCAATACTGTTCATAGAGAGCCATGACTGTTTTTTCTGATGTGGGGTGCATTTGGATGTACGTCGTCGATCGCCTCAGCATGGTTATTAAAAGCATCATCCATAGTACGATCCCATAGTACTTGAGTCCATCCTCACTCAGGCTTACCCAGGGATGTAGCTTGCAATTGACTATCAGCAGTCTGTACCAGTATCAGTCGGTGGACTATCAGGATCAGAATCTCCATCGCCTTCTGGCGCCTCGATGTATTCATACCCATGTGTATTCTTCTGGTGCCCCATTATATCGTGGTGTCTGGTGAATGTGCGTTCGCAAGTATAACCCATGATGATGGTTGAACTTTTGATGGACAAGAGCGAACATGGCGGAAGAGAGACGCAACACCAAATGGCGGCTTCTTACTGGACAAGAGCAGCCGACGATGCGTCTGATACACACCATACCCAGGGGTTATTCTTGACAAAAAAAAGTCATCTACTCAATTTCTGAATTCAATAAAACTCAATTTTTTTCGCAAAATGCCTAAAACTCAATTTTTCCCGATTTTCATCGAATGAAGTATGAAAACTCAATTTTTAGTGCCTTTTCATCTTAGAAATAGGAAGAATCGATCATTCAGTAGTTTTAGTCCGAGCAACCCCAATGACCGTGTTGAGTAATTAATCATGTCATTATCTCGATCCCCTCCCTACTGCTCCTATCATACCATACACAGACCTGCTGTCACGTCCACGAGTCCAAATTTCTTTATATTTTCTGGTATTTTGAATGGTCCCCATTTACTTCTTGATTATAAATAAATACATCGATTCGGTATTCCAGCGCAACCAAACCACCACCAGTGAGGCCCACTAAAGAAAAATGATTCTTTATCATCCAAGCGCGCATCACATAAAAACACCCGCATGTACAAAATTGTAATACCCACAAAAAAAAGAGATTGTGTACGGGCGTTTCAGAGGTATATTTCTTCCAGTGTAAATCTAAATGATGAAAAATTCTTCTGTGCTTGAAAACAGCTGATGCATACACAGGTTTGCAGTATGCATCTCAAATGTCAGTTGTATGGCCAGCATTTTGGTTGGCTTTCAGAAAAATGAAAATAAAATGCGCCCTCCATCACGTTTTTTTTCACCCCCTCTACAACATTGTGTTGTTGTTGTTGTTGCGCAGCAATACCGAACCGACGTGTTGTGAAAATCAAAGTTCTTGTCTCGCATTTTCGATTACATAATCTATTACAAAATCTATTCATGGAGACACTTTACATTTCTTGACATTTGGCAGCTCTACATACATCATCCCGCCTACTTTCACTTTCAGCGACGTGCAAATGCCTGCGTCTGACTATCCCCATTTACTGGAGTTTATTATTGATCATCGACGAGGAGTCAACTGTATGAATGTCTCCATGCATAGATCTTTATTCAGTTCTTTATTTTTCTAAGTTCAGTTTTTCAGCATTTTAAATCCCAATCCTTGACATTTCACCTGTACATTCACATCAACTCTGGAACGATATGTTCGCAACCGCAGCACCTCCATCAGTCTCACACGAGTTCTTCTGTCTGTGGTATTCATCGCGGGAACTGTCGTCGATAAGGTAAACACCACATGACCACACCACATCCTGGTACCCGGAGTCGGAAATCGCCAACCCCAGTTTCCCCTCATAAAGAAATACAGGCGAGGGTTCCCCACATACACCGCATGCAAAGTGGAACAAAACGTATGCTGTGCGTATAACAACAACAACGCACACATCGCTCTTCCGCCACGTGAGTGCAGTCTTTTCTTTCTTCTCGCGAGCTGTATTATCTTTGCATTTCGTTACAGAAACTCAATTTTATTGAAGGAAACTCAATTTTTTGTCCGAAAAATAAAATACTCAATTTTTTCATGGAAAACTCAATTTCCAAAAAAACGTCAAAACTCAATTCTTATTTGTTTTTCATCGGGGTTATCCCGATGAAAAACTGTCAAGAAAAACCCCTGCATACTATGATGTAAACCCACCCATAGTGGCTCCCCCAGGGTGGGTGTTTTGTGATGGAGAGGATAATAAAATGCGTAATACACAATCTTTGTTGTTGTTAATCATCATGGCGTTAAGGCGCAGGGGGAGGTTACACACTGACCATAATGGTTCACATTCGACGTTATATGATCACTATACACATACACACACCCCCATCACACATACAGACAGGTAACTCTACCAAGTAGCCATACCGAACATGGCCCCATCTTTCCAAACGCGCTCCTGCGCACCTCAGAAACTGCCCTTTCTCTATTACTCCCCGAGCGCACATGCGCGTATCCCCTTAGTTTCTGACTCTACCCGATAGGGGCTTCAATAGGATACCACACACGACACATTCGGACCAGAGATGGTTCACCTCTACCCCAAAACATCCACTGAAATGCCTTTTCTCTGCTACACCACGACTGCGCAGTCACAGATTTGACGGTACTACCTAGACTGGACCCAGCCCCTGTTTCATAATGTATTTTAAAGCGGAAACAAAAGGAAGTAACTCTGCCTATTAAGAAATGCTTGACATTTTTTTTTTCATTTTATTTATTTACTTATCAAACGTATATATTTATTAAAGAACATTTTATTATTATTAAATAGTACATATGAAATAGAGACTCATCCAGTCTAGGTACTACCACAACGAAGCATAATAGTCGGACTCTACCTCAATATGAAACTTCACACAGCTAATTTGGATCACGGATGGTCCATCTAGAACCCAAAACATTCATCCTACGCATGCCTGCCCAGTGCGAACATTCCCAGAGATTACCGGGCATTCTAGGAGATGACCGGACATTCCCGAACATCTTGCCCGCAATCCCCCAAATGCACCTGCGACGTCATGCCAATGTCCCGCCGAAAACCCGCTACAAACCCGCCGAAAAGATTCACTTCATCTACTACTCTAGCCTCTTGTTCCAGCCCTTGCTGTTGTAAGCTATATGCATATACAGTCTGCACACGATAGGGCTGGTGAATCGCTTCGTGATTTTTAATACATCAAATCAGGAGTTGGTCATTTATCAACTTCGGTGACCGGATTGTTGTATTTAGGCAGATGTGGTCTTTATCGGTCCAAGTACGGACAGCCCAGCAAACCCATAACCACGGAGTTTGCAATATCACTCGCGGGATCTCGACATCTCCTGACGTTCAACGCATACATGGGCGCCTAGTGACACAGGGACTCGTTACCGTTGTTAATTGTTAAATAGGTTGATTATAGGGGGGGGGGGGGGTCGAGGTCTCTTTTATTACCGACCTCCCCCCCCCCTCCTATAATCAACCTATTTAACCAATTAACAACGGTAACGAGCCCCTGTGCCTAGTGGTACGGTAACAGCGTCTCATGCTATTGTGCATAAAATAGAGACACAAATATCGCTGGAGTACGGAGCCTCCACGGCTCCGTACTACGGAGCCGTGGAGGGGACATAGTTAATATTTTTTTAATTTCCCCCGAGATAATAACTAGGGGAAAATTCACCATTGGTCAATTATCTCGGGGGAAAATAATTTGCCCCGAGATAATTATCTAGGGGTAAATTCGCCATTGGTCAATTATCTCGGGGTAAATTATCTCGGGGAAAATTAATTTTCCCCGAGATAATATCCCCCGAGATAATTATCTAGGGGGAAATTCGCGATTGGTCAGTTATCTCGGGTGAAATTATCTCGGGGTAAATTATTTTCCCCGAGATGATTGACCAATGGCGAATTTCCCCCTAGATAATTATCTCGGGGGATATTATCTCGGGGAAAATTAATTTCCCCCGAGATAATTGAGATAATTGACCAATCGCGAATTTCCCCCCAGATAATTTTGACCAATGGCGAATTTTCCCCTAGTTATTATCTCGGGGGATATTATCTCGGGGGAAATTAAAAAAATAGCGAAACAAGTACGAACTAATTATTTAAAGAAGAGAAGCAGGCTGAAATTTCCGCGAAATAGTGGGTAGCGTAATCTGACGGCACTGAAGCCAGTCTCTTGAAAGGAATATTTCAGACTGTTTTGGTGGAAAAAAAACGCTTCCGTGTACAAACGACATTATTTCAAGTCAGTTCTTACAGTACTTCGCTCTGTTTAACGATATTTGGGTCTAGAGTCTCAAACAAAATAGCCCGAGATGTTGTTACTTTGCCATGAGGCGTACTTGTACCGCGAGATGTTGAAATCTTCCGGTCGTGAATTTTAACTGTACAATATACATGCACTTATAGGTTCGGTACGAGTGTTATTCATAAACAGGTGCGGAAGATTATCGCGGGATGGAAATTATGTTCGACTTTATGAACTCTAGTTTCGGCATGATGAATGAAAAAGGCTTTATCATCCGCCTTTTGCACATTATTGAGAGTCCGAGGAAGGATCTGCCTGTGTAGTGACCCGTGACTTCAGCTGATGAGCTACCGGTTCTTATAATTTCATTTTGCCCTATCTTTCAACCCGGGAGAATATTTTGGTGATAGCTGGCATATTCATGTAATATTTGCCAAATTATGTTATTCTAAGCACAATGACACTTTCTCTGAATACTGGGAAATTATATTTACATGTATGAAATTATGTCAGCTATCACCATTTCAAAATATTTTCCCGAGTTATAAGATGGTACAAAGTGAAATTACACTAACCAGTAGCTGATCAGCTGAAGCCAAGGATCAATGCACAGACAGGCTTTCCTTTGTTCTCTCCGTAATGTGTAAAAGGTGGATTCTGTGATTATGCTCTATTTGAACACCTTATTGGCACTGAGTTTCCAAATTCCTACCAGAGGTTTATTAAAGAGTCCATCGGGCCCGATCCTTTATATAAAATTGGACAGAGCAGGCAGTTTCCGTGTGTGCGATTTTAATTGATTGGCTATTGCTAATTGCTGTACATATATGTGTGCAGCTATATATGTCCTTTCATTCTGTTCTGCTTTGTAGTCTAGCTATTAAAAGCTCTCTTCCATATGCCGAGCGTTCAAAGCACGCGAGAGCTACGACCAATGATGTACACAGATTGGGGTTGTTTCCGAATGCTGACATCTTCCTGGTCCAAATGTCCGGGTTTTACCATTGATCAAACCAATAAAGGGTATCAGTATATTAACAACCCTATACGAATATTCACAAACCTATAAGTCGAGCATTTTGGATGATATTTTTTTTACGAAATCGGCATATATCATCAATTCGTATGCTTTTGGTGGTAGCCCAGCAGCCATCTTGTACACTCCGGGGTGTCATGTGGTATAAATCGAGGGGGTCAAGTGGGTGACATGACCTTGCGCTTCGAGGTCATGGACTATGTCACACGACAGCCCGGAATGGACAAGATGGCTGTCAACATTCGGAACTGAAGGAACCCCGATTTGAGAACATGTTTGGTGCTTTGCACGCTCGGCGGATGGTATAGAGAGCTACATGTCGTAGCTACCTTGTAGTCAAACGAAACCAAACCTGTCTGATCACAAAACAACCCCCCTCGTTGATTTGCTTCAATTAATTTCTAAACTGACTGACTGAAACAGTTCCCGAATATCTGGTGATTGGAAACATATCGAGACGAGACTATCCTGAGATACTGAATCTCGATAAATATGTTTTCAATTTCGCTTGTCCTCAAAATATGGCTCGTATGATTCATAACTCCTGTGCAATTACAGGGTTATGTGTTCATCCTATACCCTGGGTTAATCAGAGGACCTGCAACGTCCAGGAACAATGATCCTTCCCATGTATTACCGGTCTTCTGTGGCCCGTGCTATTTATACCATTTGTTGCAGTATCTGGGCGTCAGACTGGACATTCGATAGCGGCAGACGTTGAGTAGTAATGTACCCTAAATACCGTAACCTTTATCGATTTTTTTTATTACTTCAGCTATCTCTGTCGAAGCATTTTGGGCTGTCCGTTCCCTTTCTTTCCCGATTCTGGTTTATTTCCTTCACTTTAAAATTATAATGTACACGCTTAGCTGAATATGGTTTAAAAATAACAAAAATGTAACTACATGCATATTCCGACCAATCGTTTCTCGGATGACTGGCCAGGGTGACCCGTCAAGGGTAACTTTGTCGTATCTATTCGCGCAGCACGGATGTGTAAAAAAAAAATGGGCGTCACATCCGACATTTAATATTCCGTCGTCGAAAGATATTTTGGTACGACAGTTAGCATCAGTTTCAAATATGCGTAAAATAAAAATACAAGAGCCATGAGCTCGCATATCCCCTACCAGACTTTCCCCACTCAGATGAGACAAAACAAAAAAATACTAGTACTTATTTAACATTGCTCAATGTGAAAATATAAAAAAATAATGGTTGGTTGGTTTGGTTGTTTGAAGTTTAACGTTTAAGAATTTGACCTTAAAGAAAATTGGTCAAGGTCTGTCATCTTCAACTTAATTCTGGATAATCACCAGATGCATACTTAGAACTAATTTGGAAAGCCTGGCTATAATTCTTCAATATATATCATAATAAACAGTGAATGACCTTGCAAAATCGATCAAGGTCAGTTGACTTGGGTAGGCTTCAAGTCACTTGTGCAATATGAATTTGGATATCCTAAGTATGAGCATTCAAAGATTATTGCAAATATTAGAATTTGACCTTTTAAATTAGGTCAAAGTCGATCATTTTCCGTAGGATTCTGATCCATCGCCAAGTGCAACTGCTGTATGAATTTGGATGGCTTGGCTATAGTCCTTCAAGAGATATTTAGTCCACACAAAATATGGACAGGCGGATGGGCAGACAAACGATGCCAATGACAACAACTTTTTGACCAAATTTGATCGAGAAGTAATAATCAATCAAAATCAATTTACTGCAACATGCAATGAATGTGAGGTATACTTGGAATTTGATCATAATCCACATCTCTGAACTGGAATTCACAATTTTCCACTGTTTTCACATTTTCTGCTCTAGGTGACCTTGACCTTTGTCTGACCTTTTGATCTCAAAGTAAATGGGGTTATTCTCTGTACATATGCAAGGTAGGCATTAAGTTTTGAATCAATTATGGACATGAAACATGGACATTTTTCATGTTTTACAGGTTTTTGGTTTGAGAGAACTTGACCTTTGACCTTTTGACCTAAACAAATAACTTTCTTCTTTGCCCCATCGGCACTATGTATCCAATGTTTGGTACCAATTCATAAACTGGAACTGGAGATTTCCCTCTTATTTGCAGGTTCTTCAGCCCAAGTCACCTTGACCTTTGCTCTAGTGACCTCAAGAAAGTTATTCCCCAATTATACCTTCACTTAAAATTTGGAGCGAATTGAATCAATAGTTTTCAAATTATCGTGTTAACGGGAAAACGTGACAAACACACACACCCACCTGGCCACCCACCCACACACACACAGCAATTCTATATCCCCTGGCTGGGGTCCGGTGGGGGATAATAGACTCATATTCTGAGAGAGATGGGGGTATTTTGTCGATCTCTGGAGTCCAGATACCACACACTAGGTCATTAAGTAGATTCAAAATGCAATAAAAATTAACGAACTATTGCCCCAAATTTGAATTACAAGTTCATGTAAAGAACTCCGTAGTTCAGGAGTCGTTCATGGCGTGACATCTACATCGTACACGAATTCAGTTGATACAAGTAACTACATCATTCGCACGAACGTACGTGTATGCTCAAGACAATACCCCACACGTCTGACAATTGAAAAGGTAAAACAGTAAGACCAATCCTACTCTGCATCCTCGGTTTTTAGGCATGTAGGCCTGTATTCGAATAGTTTATCTCTGCTTTATTTGTTCTAACCTAACGACTTATTTCGAGACTGTGACCGGGTTAGTTCTTGAGAACGGCGAAATTAAGACTCTTGGAGAACACTCGTTGTTGAGAGCCTATAAATCTTGTTTGTGTATGGAACACCCAGTTTTCACAATGCTGCTAATGTAATGACTTATTCTTTAGACAACTGTGACACTTTAAAACAGCACAGACTGAGATGACACATGAAGGTATCATTTACTCTCGATATGCGTGTACTATATCGTGTACCCTGCGCCACCCCAGACGTTGATATCCAGCCGCTTGTCATTTGAGGCTGCACAAACAATGTTACAGTTGCAAGAGACGAAGATAAATGCGGTAACAGACAATAGTAAAGCTATCCTTCCCTTGCCACCTAGTGTCAGAATTTGACATTATGGCATGCCACATACCATACCTAATTACCTATGCTGTCGCCGGGCTTTGTGTTCATCCGCGCGCGTGCCAGCGTAATAAACGCGCGTAGGGTCACACAAGGTTAGGAATGAGGAATATATAGACATACATGATGAGAAACAGATTGGCAGTTACGTCTGGACTACATTGTTGTTGATTCTGCTAACACAAGCGAGTTTCTATGTTCCCAATAACCCTCTGCCTTTACAGATGTCACCATGGTTTGTGCGTAATATAACCGTCAATGAGGTGGGGAAAAGGCAGCACACTGAATATCAAAAGTCTCTCAACTACATGTAGACTTCATTGTCTCGTGATTCTTACATGAAGTATGAACCGAAAACCATTAGCAGTACTGAAAACGGTATACAGGTACTGTCTCCATTCATATATGGTAATATATACTGGGATCAGCAACTACTGAAAACCATTGTCTCCATTAGTCCATGTACATATATATGGCAATATATACTGGCATCACCAAATACTGAAAACCATTAAAGGAATAGACAACATTTGGCAAACGTAAACTGCGACTGAAAGAACAATCCAAACAGAGCCCAAAAATATTTTTTTCCTATTTTTAAGATTCTTTCTAACGAAGAAAAATACTCCCAAACATTGGGAAAATGACCAGATGTGTTGAATGAAGGGAGCCACCATCTTTATGCCATCCTTATGGTCTAACCAATGAGCGGCGCAGTGATATCCACGTGACAACTAGCTCATGACGTCATTGGGCCTCTCTGCTGTAAGACAGCAAACATGGCAGCAAGTGATTTTCAACTTTTTCCAAGGGTCCGACGCCTTGCATTTCCGGGATTTTCAACCTGACTGATGACAATGGCTGGCTGGGCCAAACCGTGCTTTCATCTACGCTGCATGGGAGCAGTGTTGAGGGATACAAGAAGTGTCAGGCATGTACCGTAAAAGCCGGCCGGGTCGCCGATTTCGTTTAGTCGGCTTTGCTGTGAGATGTCCTGTTAGGAAACGATCAGACGAGCACATGTGCCGGTGCTGACATTAGCTGACAAGGGTTTATTCCATAAACTTTCTCAGGTAAATTTTCTCGCACGCTAGATATTTGGGTGGGTGTTTAACGGCCGTGTCATGCTGAACAGTTTCTTTCGGTAACAGTTCAACGGTGAGAAAAATCTCCGGACAATCTTTCCCCGGAGAAATGGCCCTCCAGCTGAGGCAGATTTAGCTTCGTTTTCCCGTGCTGGTCTTTGTTGAGGCTCGATTCTTTGAATTGATAAAACAGAAATCAGATTATTTTCATTCTCGGTTACATTAAACAATCTCAGTCAGTTTTACTGCCTAATTATGTTGACGCATGTTGGCGTAGTCATCAGCTGAAAAGTATTGGAAAATAACGAAAGCATATATTTTATCAGACAACTTGATGCTGTGTTTTTTGACACTTAGACAGTCTAGACTGGCCGACAGATCAAACCCGATTTCTCAACAACAAGGATAAGATCATTGTTATTGTACAAACATTAGCCGGTATTTGCAGGTTACAGAATACAAGAATGTATAGCCACACCTGCTGGCCTATCGGGCTGCGATTATTCCAGTGCAAGGCAAACTGTGCGTGTCCTCCCAGTTCACTGCAGTGTTCAACCTGTAACCATTTCGGTCATCTGTACGCGGTAAGACTGACCCTGGGATCGTGTGTATCCATTTCAGACTACTTTCGGCAATTGCAAGAGGGAATTTCCATAAATCAATACCACGTGACTTCGTCAGCCAATCCGCTAAAGTCTACCGACGTAACCCCAACGTAACCCGCCATTTTCGAGTCATGTGATGATCTACTTGTTCAAAATTACAGATCTACCACACCTCTTGGATGATACGAAAGTTATTCATACCTATATATTTTGTAAGCCCAGGCAATATCTGTTTCCGAGGTATGTATGAAAACCTGTAATTTAGCAGAGTTTCCGAGTCTGTTCTCCGCCGGATGAAGGCCGAACAGAATCCGGTAAAACACCGGATATCGCTCCGCGATAATGGAGACACACGATTCGCAAGCCATCTTATGGATGGCGAAGTGTACGCAAATGTGCAGTGTTCTGTGGCCCAGTGACGTCACTAAACTTGCCGTAATGGCGGCGGCCTTACAAGCCACAGAATTTATCATTAACGGCTTCTTACTCGGTTGGAAAAAATTGCAAAATTGAAATAAAAATGGTTTTGGACACTCCTGAAATTGTTCTTTCATTTGCAATATACGTTTATCAAAGGTTGTCTATTCCTTTAACAGTACTGAAAACTCTCCATTAGTATATGGCAATATATACTGAGAATGACATCCGTCTAGACTTAACACAAGAACACAATTTTAAATCGTTTAAGCATTTAATTAAATGGGTGGAAAGGTCCTAACTGCTCTTGCCGTCTTTGCAGGCAGTAATACTCATCTTAAATTGCTTTTTAATTGTCGTAATTTCTTCGTTAATTATTTTATTATTATCACGGTTTTATTAAGTTAGTTTTGCTGTGTGTTACTATTTTAGTCGAACCAATAGCTACATAGCTAATGTTTATTGTAATAACCATTCCGAAATTAAATAGAAATAAAGATTGAAATGAAATGAACTGAAACGAGAGGAAGAAATACTGAATAGCGGAAACTGTATACCGATGCAGTCTACATTATCAGTATCTGGCAATATACACTGAGAGCACGAAATACTGAAACCAGTAGCAACAGGAAACTGTTTACCGGCACCGTCTCCCCCACAGGTGAAAATGGAAATTGATAAAATATACCTTGCTGTAGTACAACTAACATAAACTATTATTACATGATCATGATGATGGGAGGAACAAATTATAATGGACGCGCATCTTGTGTGGATTTGAATTCCAGCTGGTGACCAATGTCAAAGCGTCTGTGTCGCTTGAACGTACACATTGGTGTTCATTGTCAGGCGGTTGTTTCGGTTTGACGCACAGCTAACGAACAATGCCACTAGGCGTCTATAGATCGGTTTGACGTCCAGCTAGTGACCAATGTCCAGGCATCTATATATGTTTGACGTACTGGCTGGCGTCTGTTGTCTAGGCAGCTGTGTTGATTTGACGTTCTAGCTAGTGACCAATGACTGACGTCCGGCTAGTGATTAATAACCAGGCATCTGTGTTAGTTTGATGTTCTAGCTAGTGACTAATAACCAGGCATCAGTATTGGTTTGATGTTCTAGTTAGTGACTAATAACCAGGCATCAGTGTTGGTTTGGTGTCCTAGCTAGTGACTAATAACCAGGCATCAGTGTTGGTTTGATGTTCTAGTTAGTGATTAATAACCAGACATCAGTATTGGTTTGATGTTCTAGTTAGTGACTAATAACCAGGCATCAGCGTTGGTTTGATGTCCTAGCTAGTGACTAATAACCAGGCATCAGTGTTGGTTTGATTTCCTAGCTAGTGACTAATGACCAGTCATCAGTGTTAGTTTGATGTTCTAGCTAGTGACTAATGACCAGGCATCAGTGTTAGTTTGATGTTCTAGCTAGTGACTAATGACCAGGCATCTGTGTTGGTTTGATGTCCTAGCTAGTGACTAATAAACTGGCATCAGTGTTGGTTTGATGTCTTAGCTAGTGACTAATGACCAGGCATCTGTGTTGGTTTGATGTTCTATCTAGTGACTAAGGACCAAGCATCTATGTTGGTTCGACGTCCTAGCTTGTGACTAATAACCAGACATCAGTGTTGGTTTGATGTTCTAGCTATTGACTAATAACCAGTCATCAGTGTTAGTTTGATGTCCTAGCCAGTGACTAATGACCAGGCATCTATGTTCGTTTGACGTCCTAGCTAGTGACTAATAATAAGTCATCAGTGTTGATTTTATGTTCTAGCTAGTGACCAATGACCAGGAACCTGTGTTAGTTTGACGTCCTAGCTAGTGACTAATAACCAGACATCAGTGTTGGTTTGATGTCCTAGCTAGTGACTAATAACCAGGCATCAGTGTTGGTTTGATGTTCTAGCTAGTGACTAAGGACCAAGCATCTGTGTTGGTTTGACGTCCTAGCTAGTGACTAATAACCAATCATCAGTGTTGGTGTGCTGTCTTAGCTAGTGACTAATAACCAGGCATCTGTGTTGGTTCGACGTCCTAGCTAGTGACTAATAATCAGACATCAGTGTTGGTTTGATGTTCTAGCCAGTGACTAATAATCAGTCATCAGGAAGGGAGGGAATTTGGCTTAATGTCACACTCGAGTTTGTTTCACTCATATGGTGACAGTCAGTTTGGTTTGTGGAGGAAGCCGGAGTACCCGGAGAGAACCACCGCCCTTCGGCAAGTAACTGACAAACTTTCACACATGGACCAGCTGGGCTCGAACCCGTGCCGGTTCAACAGTGTGAGGCTAGCGGTCACCAGCGAAGCGCCTTAGACCACTCGGCCACCGAGGGCCCCTCAGTCATCAGTGTTGATTTGATGTTCTAGTTAGTGACTAATGACCAAGCATCAGTGTTGGTTTGATTACAACACATATAAGGGAAGTGGGAAGATGTCATAGCTAGTGACTAATAACCAGTCATCAGAGGTTGTTTGATGTTCTAACTAGTGACCAATGACCAGGCACCTGTGTTAGTTTGACGTCCCAGCTAGTGACTAATAGCCAGACATCAGTGTTGGTTTGATGTCCTAGCTAGTGACTAATAACCAGGCATCAGCGTTCGTTTGATGTCCTGGCTAGTGACTAGTAACCAAACGTCTGCGTTGGTTCGACGTTCTAGATAGCGACTAATGACCAGGCATCTGTGTTAGTTTGACGCCAGCTAGTGATTAATGTCCATGCGTCTGTGTCGGTATGACACCCAGGTAGTGACTAATGTCCAGCCGTCTGTGCCAGTATGACGTCCACCTAGTGACTAATGTCCAGCCGTCTGTGCCAGTATGACGTCCACTTAGTGACTAATTTCCAGTCGTCTGTGCCAGTATGACGTCCACCTAGTGACTAATGTCCAGGCTCCTATGTCAGTGTGATGCCCCGCTGGTGACTAATGTCCAGGCGGCTCTGTCAGTATGACGTCCAGCTTGTGTCTAACGAGGAGTCATCTTTGTCCAGACGCCTGGGTCGGTTTGACGTTCAAGCTAGCGTCTAGGCGACTATGTCTCTTTGATTTTATGTTGTCAGTGTCCTAGATGGTGAGGATATAGTGTCTAGGCGTCTGAGACGATTTGACCTTAAAGCTGGTGTCTGGGCGACTATGTCATTTAAAAGTTCTATTGCCAGCGTCGAAGATGGTGTATGTACTGTCAAAGCGTCTGTGTCGGTTTGACACGCTATAAACGAGTGGTGAAGAATTGTTGCTGTTTTTTTGAGATTTTTAGACATTTCGTATTTGCATAGATAACATTTGTCACGTCAGTGTAATAAACATAGAATGTCAACAAAGTAATAAAATGCCACAATTGTGCTAAAGAAAGGTAGTTAAGTTTTATGACCGTCTGACCTATCACCACTCGTCAGTGTGCGTTTTTGTGCTCAAGTGTCATTCAAGTTTCGTCAGAGATAACCCGTTTCTGGTAATACAGGTTCTAACGGTTATTATCCCACAGTTTTCTGTTCAACAACGAAAAAATTACTTGATTTTGCGAATGCTCTCGTGACAGCCCGATGGGACCAAACATGTTATAGTAAAAACGTGACTGACCAAACGTGACTGATTCGGACCGATGTAGTAAAAACTAACGATGATCAAGCGGGGACATTGGCCATAGAAAATATGATATTTATGGACGACGGTGACAGCACGTGGATTATAGCATAGAGATGGGTGTGGGGCAGTTTAGGGTCGGGGTACATATGATTTTTTTACACATGCATTTACTAGGCTACATCCACAGACCATCATCATTTGGTTCGCCGTATCGCCCCCCCGCAACAATCTCGGCGAACCCAGTCAAACCAAATTTGGTCAGAGATCTGCCTGTGCCTAATTCGCCCCGGTATACGAGTACATGTAGTGGTCGATAACCAAGCATGCAGTCGGAATATTGTTGAGACAGCCGACTTCACTTACGCGACGATCACTTCATATTGTCTCTTCGATGCGCACTGTGTCCATTTCTGGCATACCGATTGAAATGGTCAATTCCCGAACAGATCGAGACAAACTGAAATACCGATTGGAGAGAGTACCCGAAGAATACAGCCACGGGGGCGTCCAACTAGTTTGAACAAGTACAGGTATTAGGCACTGAAAAGGTTCGAATACACAGTTGTTCTCGACACGGTCTCGGATAATGTAGGACATTAGTACCTCGTCCAGCACTGCTAGGAATCCATATTGGCATCCATGTTGAAAGCACAGTATCACGCCGAAACCCCGAACAGCGCATGTCAGCTGTATGACTTCCGTTATCATGGAGATCAGCTCGAGAAGAATACCAGGAAAAACACCTCAAATTATACAAGATCCTCCGCGGGTAGAATCAAGGGAATATCCATTTCATTTGGATATATATTTCATCTCCTGATAAGGGAGAAATACAAAGAGGACTATGTGAACGGAAACACATCCTCTAGCATGTGATGTGCCTCACGTGCGGCGGATCACGGTTTACAGCTGAGAGCTGTAAAATCCTTACACCATTAATGCGCGAGGTATTATGTCTTCGATGGAATAGGTCGAGCAGTCGCGAATGAAACAGTTGGTGATATTCAACCGGACACGTTGAACATGTTGCAGGCGCTATGGAGTCTGGAAAGCGAGAAAGGCCCAAAGACGAGAGGCCAGATAGTATAACTCGCCAGGGGACTGAAATACACACCAGTATTATTCACTGACAGATGACGGATTGGCTTGCCCTCGACAGGGCATTCTGACAAAAGCGTTAATTCTAAAAAACTTTTATCTTTTATCTGTAAAAATAACAATATCTGTTGCTCCCATTTTGTTGTCGAGAAAGACAGGACTTCTACGCTCAGCCGGATTGACAGATGGGGATATGATCCCACAGGAACAGAAAACATACGATCTTGTAAACTACACGACACGACACGAGGCATCCAAAAGAAAATTTATTTCAGGGGAATGTTTTTTTTTATTATGAAAATACACGACTTTTGTTATAGTTATAGTAGAGGCCTATTTGTTGTTTCAGAAAACTACATATTCTCAGCCAGTATCGTGTAGTTTGTGTTTATAGTAACTGCATATTAACTGCAGAGTACTTGAAAAATAAACTGAACAGATTACGTTTTATAATATCGAAGTATGATTGTTGTTGTTGTAGTTGTTGTTGTTGTTGTTGTTGTTGTACACTGTCCTTCAAGGGCGTAACGTGTAAATAAATTGACATTATGCCAATATTTCTAAACAGATTTTCGGGACACGTCGGCTATAGCTGGTGTAGCCCTTCAGAATGATCTGAGGTACCGGTAAGGTCTTCAAATCAACCACGTCACTGAGGAATGATAATAACCCAGCCACCAGTCAGATTTTCGGACACGATTCCCGCCCGAGCAGCACACCACCGGAAGTGACATCATTTAAAGTAAAAGCGATGTTTGTCGAATATTCCGATTACTTTTCACTTCTGCATAATACCTTTGTTGACCTAGCGTTAAAAAGAATGATCTAGAGATTATTTTCTCCCTTTATAGAGCATATAAAAAGTAGTTCGCTCGTGTGCAAAACTGAAGTTGTTCGGTCGGATTTGAAAGACTGACAATACCCAACAGGATAGTACTTTAGATATCAGAAACTATAAACAAATGAAGAATTATCATGTGGTCAAAAACGGTCGGTCTTCCTTATTATGAAATTAGAGAGGGGCCATTCCTACGAAAATGTGGTGTGCACTCTGAGATTATTATTTACCAATTTATCGTGCAGGTCTTGCGAAGAAATCACACAAATGAAAAATTCAACAAATCTGACCGAAAAATCGACCAAAAAATGCATTTTTTTGAAGACGTAATCAAAGCGGCCATCTTGCATTTTTTTTTTTTTTTTTTTTTTCCTGGCCTGGACTTTTTCTAAAATCCCAGGCCAGGTATGGTTAAGTGTAATGGAATGAATGAAGGACGGAAAGACACATCCTCCATAATGCAGGTCTGTATACTACGTACCTCCGTACCAGTCCCTGCAGGCAGATTAGGGCTGTACAGTTATTACTGGAACTGTCCGTTTAAAATATCAGCCAATGAGCGGACGGCGTTTTGGGGCAATACGTAACCTTCGTGGATCTCGGTATATTGATATGAAGGCCCAGTTATGTAGAGAAAAAGCTGAAGGACAATCTCTTTGAAGTCCGAGAGGAAACAACATGGAGGCATCTCTTAAGTCAAAAACATTCATAGATATGAACATCGGACTTTAAAGCAACCAGAAGGAGATGAAATATACGACACATTGCCTGGCGGTTAACTCGTTCAAATATGGGCATGTTCGGAGAGGTCATAAGTTCACGAATGCGCTACGGAATATTTCCGATTGAAGTGGCGTCATGGCTCGGATTTGACAGACGAACCAGGACTTGGGATGAAGGGAAGGACAATGCAAAAACTAAATTCGACATGGCATTCAATAAAACTCGTATTCCGATTTGTTATTAATTAACGTAGCTCATATATTCATATAGGATGTTTCATCGTGGTGCTACTGCGCTTTTGTAGTTTTACGATTATCCGCTATACCTTTTTATCGCTATAAAATCCCTGGAATTTGTCTTGTAAGAATTATCCTAAGGCTCTCGAAAACTGAAGATTTATATACCATAAATTCCAGAAAAATAATGAAATACCGTTATGTAGCATAGGCCTACACCGGGTAAATGTGTTTATATCCTACTATAGTACAACACTAACAGCTAAGAGTGTATATTCAGCGTTTTTTCACATACCGGTAGAGTTTTATTTCTTATTTTTTATAAATATGTGATTAATAAATCAGTTTGCGAGTGCCGCAGGTGTCACTGGTTAAGCAACCAATATATATGTAGCTTTGATTATTGAAGACCATGTTTGAAAGAATGGTGCGCGCACGCTTCCATAGATAACACAATAGGATCCTCAAATTGCAGAGGCACAATAAAAGTCGGGGCGATATCTTAACCTTGGATGTCAATTTATCAGCAACCGAACACCAAATTTGAACAAAAATATGCGACAGTCACACAGAAAAACACACAGGCCCTACTTAAAATGTTCCAACTTCCATACGCATCGTACGAATTCCCGAAAGCGGTCAAAATTATACGCCCTATGTAGCGTTTCCGGCTGTCTCTGTAAATATGCGGCCTACTGTGCGTTATTTTGAAGTAATACACCACAAGATGTTAGTCATTAGCGGTGGCCTGTGATCTCCTAACCCCCACATCATGATTCGTTCGCTAGCCAGTTTATCTCCATGCAACGATGTTATACAGCGCTAACGTTCTAGTTCACTGCCGTAATGAACGACTTACTATGGATATATCTAATTGACACATAATACGCGAACACTGGAAGCAATTTATGAAACGCGCACGACAGCTGCAGGCCAGCGAGTCCAGCAGACACGTTTCAACGTTTCTTGTATACCCAGCGTGTTGCCTCAAGCCAGCAATATTCCAAACAGAAGACGCAGGAACCATGGAACGCCAAGAAGGAAAAATAAATCAGGGCGCACGTTGCTAGCGGGATGTACAACTTTGATACCAGTATTTACAAATATGAAAACTTCTGCCACTTTTAGACCACCTCTGAAGTAATGGCATTTATATTACTAATCTAGCTAGCTATACATAAAATACGACAAAACCCAGCCACCACAAAAAGGGATCCGAGACGGAGTTCCATTGATTAAGTTAATTCGATGAGATTATTATCACGGCAATTCTGTTTCTGAGTTAATGGCATCGGCATGACTCAAATGGTATACAGAGGCTCATGTGCTCAAATACTAACAGTCGCTCGTGTGCTTAAATGTAGCCAAGTTTACATGGCTCCGTTCGTTCCTCCTCAGTCATACTTCCAAGACTCCATGGGCCGTACGGCTCTATCCGGCAATAAAACAATCCCTCCCCACTCTCTGACCACTACTTTTACCCAGTTTGGCAAATAAATTGATCGCCACGAGAAGCTTATGTGTCTGCAATCAATCTTCAAACATCAACGGCCGATTGCATTTTTACCAGTATCGCCGCGTTCTTCGTACAGGTCACGTGATCGGTACGCTGCGATACACGCCGATCACGTGACCGGTACGAATAGTAATGAGAAATTAAATCGGCAGTTTGAGGTTTGAAGACTGATTGCAGACACGTCAACTCCTCATGGCGATCAATTTATTTGCCAAACTAGGAAAATGTAGTGGTCAGAGAGTGGAGTGGAGTTGTTTTATTGCTGGATAGAACTGTACGGCCCATGGAGCCTTGTGGTCTCGGACTGTACATGTAAATTCAATAAGAGGAGACATGGCTGAGTAGGAACGAACGAAACCATGTAAACTTGACTAGCTCAAAGGGTAACAGTCTCTCATGTGCTCAAATGGTAACAGGCGCTAAGAGCTGGGATGGAAACAGTGGCTCATTCGAAATATTGGCAATCGCTCGAGTGCTCAGATGTTCTTGGATGATAACCGTCACTCGTGTGCCCAAATTGTGACAATGGTAACAGTTGCTAGAGTGCAATGAAAATGTTGCCTTGTGAGATCGAATGGTATATTATAGGAGCGGTCGATGTACTGATAACAGTCGCTCGCGTGCTCGGAATGGCAGTCACTCGAGTGAATCGGACGGAAACGAAATGAAGAGTCGCACGTACGTGTTCTAAAATAGTAGCAGTCGCTCATGTGCTAAAATGGTAACAGTTGTCCGAGTGCTCGAAGTGGAATAGTCGTTCGTTTGGTCAAATGGTAACATTCGCCCGAATGCTCGAAATGGAAGAGTCGCACGTGTTCTAAAATAATACAAAACAGTCGCTCATGTGCTAAAATAGTAACAGTCGCCCGAATGCTCGAAATGGAAGAGTCGCTCGTGTGCTCGGATGGTAATAGTCGCTCATGTGCTCAAATGATGATTCTCTCGAGTGCTAAGATGTTCTCGGGCAGTAATCGTCGCTTGTCATCATCTCTAGCCATCGTTCGTCTGACAAAGCCGTTCCATGGCAGGATGTGGGTTTGGCATAGCTATAAGTCCAGTGGTATATTTTTAGGAGTGCCGAATCGTATTCATGACCATATCCATATTTGAGCAAATCAGAAACCAGGCAAAGTGTCGTATATTTCATCCCCTTTGAACACAGTTGTAAGTATCCGTGATTGTTGTGACTGGAAAAACGTCCACGTGTCATTCCTTGGATGACACGGTATTCTCACAATAAAATCGGCTTGTTTGTGAGCAAGGCGGAGCAGGTTGCAACGCCGTCCATTCAATGGCTGTTACATTGAACAGACGGTCCATGTGATAGTCGCTCAGTGTGCGCTCACATGAGGGGGGTACAGAATACCCAGAACTGAATATGGAGGATGTCGCTCGTGTGCTACAATGGTGAGAACCGCTCGTGTGCCCAAATGGTAACAGTCGATCTTATAATCAAATGATCAAATGGTAACACTCTCTTATGATATCAAATCGCATGCTGAGATGGTAAGACTCCGATGATTTTACCAAATGGTAACACCCACTCATTTACTCAAACGGTAACACTCACTCATGTTCTCAAATGGCAACAGTCGCGCGTGTGCTCAAATGGTAAACGTTGCCAACTTGAAGTGCTTGAATGAAAATGTTGCCCTGTGAGATCGAATGGTATAGATAGACCAACGTCACAACGGTGACAATCGATTTTGTGGCCAAATGGTAACAGTCGGCTATATATATATATATAGCTGTGCAAATGGTACGACAGTAATAGTTGCTCTTTGTTCTTGCGTGCTAAACGGTAACGCTAACATAATATCAATTTCTCACTTCCGGGTACCCAACTGAATAGCTTCCTGACCCCAAGTTTGGAGTTTTTGAAGACACACTCGGGAATATAAAACATTAGAAACATTCACTCAAATTCCACTCAAGTTGAGTGAAGTTGATTCCAGTCAAGTTGAATTCACTCAACTTGAGTGGAATTCGCTCAACATATGAGTGAAATGCTTCACTCAAGTACTCGAGTGAGAGAGAGACAGAGAATTAAGGTTCAGCAATATTTCAGCTATATAGCGATACTCGAGTGGGAGGAATTTACAGTAAATTACTCGAGTGGGAGGAATTTACTTACTTGAGTGAAATTGCACTCAATTTTTTTAGAGAGTAGGACGATTTAGGGATCGATCTTTCATGTAAGTTTCTATTGTCAATATTAATACTTTCTGTCTCACATTATATGAGGGAACGAGATTTTCGGCAATATATCTGTGCCAATTTTTCTCAGGGCAGTGGAATTCCTCACAGTATCTATATGTAATTCGTGAATTTTTGTTCTGACATTTCCAGAAAATCTATTCAGAATCAACGAAAATCTCCAATACCTCGCATGTTACTTTCAAAACACAGTGACGTGGGGCTTGCAATGTCGTGACATTGAAAATGGCTAATATGACGTCAAAATTGTCAGGGCAAAATTCGTTTTGGTGAATTTGACCCACGTTTTGGCTGGATTTTCATGAACTTTAAGGATAAAAATGCAAAAATAATGTTTATCTGAGGTGAGAAATTTCACTGTTCTGAGAAAAATTGGCTCCGATATATTGCCGAAATCCTATTCTCTCGTAATGTGAGGCGGACATTAAGATCCTCCCGTCTAGACCCATTTTTGTTCTCAGACAGACTTGGTTTCCTTTGTCTCATAAAACTTACATGACAGATGAACCCATTTAGACTCAAGAACGGTTAGTTATACAGAACAGTGTTGAAACATAGGTGGCAAGGAACCCTTTTAAGAGCCACTTGAGAGGTTACTTGATGGTACCATTTCTCTCGAAGAACCTTTTTTTCTGAGCGTGTTTTCACATCAAGCGTTTTTGGAAGCCACACTCTAAGTTGTAGTGGCAGATCGCCTCGAAAACACTCGCTCGTGCCTCGAACAAAATCTGCTCGTAAAGTATGAATGGCATGTGACACACATTACAACAAATTACGCTGTGAACTTTCAAAGGGCCTGGCAGGAGCAGTTGTTTTGACGAAAAGTTCGAGTAAGTATAAATTAGAAGTATTTTTTGCCCTCTAGCACTCCTGACATTTTAAGTAAGAATGCCAATTTGGAATGACACGCTATGACTTTGGTCTTTCCACACAAAAGCGCGCTTCTCCACAACGCAGTTGGCGCACATCCATTCTGGACACAAAAGTACTCAATTCAAACAGTCAGCAAATTCCACTTCTATCTCGTCTTTCTGATTATCCTAAAGTAGTGCAAGTCAGCACAAAGTGACACTTTACTATAGAGTCAAGGTCATCGTGAAAGTAAATACTATGGTATCTGGGTAATCATGAGAGTAAATGCTATACTATCAAGGTCATTATTGAAATAAATAAATACTATAGTATCAGGGTCATTACGAAGAACAGGGACTCATGAAGGTCCCTCGTCTCCATGCTGTGGTGACATCACAAGAACATGGACTGCATTTTGTCTCCATGCCGCGGTGACGTCACAAGGACATGGACTTCCTATTGTCTCAATGCTGAGGTGACGTCACAAGGACATGAACTGCATATTGTCTCCACGCTGTGGTGAGGTCACAAGGGCATGGACTCCATATTGTCTCCATCCTGTGGTGACGTCACAAGGGCATGAACTTCATAAAGTACATCTGCACATGTCGGGTAATCCCTAAATCTTCGCAGAGGGTTTACCTGGACCTTTTTGGTGATTCGGATGAGTTCTCGAGTCGTTGCGTCTATTACACAATCTCGTACATGCAGCGGTTGGCTTGAATTAGCGCGTCGGTATCGGAAGCCTGTGATTTTCGCTTTGACACCCGTATCGATTTCAAAGGTAGTCTGACCGGCGATGAAATTCAAACCAGTCAAAAATCAAACCTCGCTGCGGATTGGCCTGATGATCTGCTTCAGCGCGCTTACTGATTGGTTCGGTTTAGTGGAAACCCCTCGAGCTATCTATATTCAGAAGCGCTATCGGTAACCAACCAAGCCAGTGTATCGATCGTAACCTATCGATTGATACACTGGCTCGCGAGGATGCATAAAGTATAGAAACAACAACTTTCATTTTAAAGAAAGCTTTTCCCCTTGCATTGGGTTATTGAAATAATTTAACCAAAAATAGATATCGCGGTGGTGATTTTCTGCATACCGGTATACAATTTGTGGATCCGTGTGAGAGACGCAGCTTTTCTGGCGTATCACGTCTGGCGATGAGGAAATTCATTCTACAAGTCTCCGAGTGTGAATCGGCTGACTTCGTCGAGTTCCAAATCATCAGCGACTATTGCTAGTGATTCAAGAAAACACGGCGTATATCAAAGGAAAATCTGAACATCTTTGAATTCCCAACAGAGGGCGCTTGAATTCCCAACAGAGGGCGCTTTACCTTTCCTGATACCGTACTTAACAATTCTTCATCGTGAAACAGCCGTAAATGTGCTTCATCTCAACGAGTTATAAGTGTCGATCTGTTGACTGAACATATGTCATGATTTACTCTCATTTTCAGGGGCCATGTGGAGTCAGTGAGCTGAAATAACCTAAAAATTGGCAAAAACTGTTGGGGTTAAGACACCAAGATTCGCGAAAACAATTAATTAAGTGATGACCCTCGTTCCGGTACATACGCTCATACAATCAGCGAGATTCTTCATCTCATCAGCGAGGGGTGAGTGAGTGAGTAAGTGATCTGAGTAGGGTTGTTTTTTTTCCAGCTATATCACGACGGGGAAGGAAGGAGAGGGACGGGGGTACCTACTTGTGAACAGAGCAGATATAATGCTGCCATTTTATAGTGCTGTCCTACTGAAATATCATGACACCCCACTCAGTCACATTATACTGACACCGAGCGAACCAGTCCTTGTTCTATCCTCTTCTTTGCTGAGCGTAAGCGAGGAAGCAACAAGTTCCATTTTTAAAGTCTTTGGTATGACCAGACCTGGGACTGAACCCAGTACCTACCGCTTACAAGGCCGACGCTCTAACCATTAGGCCACCGCAATGCAGTCTCATCAACGAGGTACCGGTACATGTGTAAATATGGTACCGGTGAGATGGCTAAGTTTAATGTCCTGGGAATTAATGTCCTGGAGATTAGTGTCCTTTCTCATTTACCTTTGTTAAGAAAGAAGTGTCCTGTTAGCTTTATGTCGTAACATAATGGTACCGGTAGGGATTGAATGCGATTGGATTCATTTGGCCACTCCATCGTGCGACGATATATTAGGCTTAGCCTTTGGTAAGACTCAACAATGCAGTCGGCTAATACTGTGGGCTCCACTTTTTCTCGCTTTGAACAATCAAGCACTTACTGTTCGAGGAAAGATGATCGCAACATCGCCGAAAACCGAAGTTGAGCACCAAAGCGTGGGGCGGAATTTCTGAGATACCGGTATACCGTACAACGAAGGAGCTGAAGGAGCTCGCGTACGATATTGATATTTTATACATAAGAAATATTTGTTTCATATTCTGCTTGATTGATGGATAGATCATTGGGACGGCTGGGTGTATCGGGGCACTCCATCGTGTTGCAACGGAATTTAATGATGCGAACATGCCACACGTAACCCGTTGCAAGGCAGTTCTGGAGACGTAATGGGAGTTCTCAGGAACGCAAAACATAACTTAATTTCTGTGAAAAATCAATTATGCAAAAGCAAATAAACAAGATATAAAAGAGCAGAAAATTATGGATAATATATACATGTACTTACCATTATAGAGAGTATAATTCCATTAATATAGACTTCCCAACGTAAGTGTGCTGTATTCCTTAAGGCTTTCATGATCGTAGTTTTTCTCCTACCATTCTACCAAGACGTTCCTCGTATATAACGGTACTATCTATTTTCGAGTCAAAAGGAATAGTCTAATTCCAGTAAATTGAAAAAAAAAGATCACAATCATTCAGAAGGATAATAACAAAATCATTTCCGAGGTTAGAGTTTTCGCAGGCCCTTCGATGCGACTTCTCCGAGACAATTGGACAAAGGTTTAAAGCGAGACGCGAAATTCTTGCTTCCGCATCCTTATGTAACACAGTCCTTTATGACTACACCGTCGTCGGCGACAGACGAGCATTCCAAGGGCTGTTCCACAGGGATAATTTACAACGCGGGGTTGACCTCAGTTTGCGCTCGTACTCCGGTCATACTCTTGTAAAAAACATATCCACGCTAACTAGTATAGGCTATCTCGACGAACATGCTCCCCGGCTTTTGATTTTCATTCAACAGCTTAAAACAACCTCGATCCCAGAGTCACTCTCCGAGTCTGGTGTGGTAATCTTACATCCATGAACTTCTTAACAGAAGGGTCACGTGGCATGCTGCGACGTAACGGCAGAGAACATCTGTTCGCAATTCATAGCACGTGGAGAAAGTTTACTATGCCGAAACATTCTACTACTCCAGTAGTAAGTCGAACATGCGGTATGTTTTTCTCAGCCATTTCGCTCAGCTGCCTACGGTTTAATTCAGATTTTCTTCGCAGGAGCTACCATATGTTCCATATATGCAGTCTTATTACATCACACGTAAAAACTGCTCCAGTCCGGCTTCTAAAATTCCCCTTTGGCAAATTAGCGACAGAGAATAACTTGATACGAGCGTGAGATTCGACATTCAGTAGCCAGCCGGCATCGATAACAATAATTCCCCACCCACAATCGCAATTCCATGGGTATTAACACATGTAGCACCTACAGCCAAGCCACGCATTTACCAGATTGGCCTCACTACGGCCTTTGCTCTTCTTGGTACGGCGGCGCATAAGGAACAAGTAGTAGTAAAAGCATAACGATGACGTCACATGGTTGCCATGGTGACGTCACGAGCCTAACCTTTGATCCTCATGACGTCATCGTGGCGTCACGAGCCTCATTTTAGCCTCATTTTTACGACAGAATTTACGCTTTACATACTACTGCAACATCGACTTTTTTAACAGATTCTTTTCTTACAATTTTTACTCCATAAAAAAACTTAAGTGAAAAGTTCACTCAAGTAAGATTGGAAATTCATCTCGCTCAGTTGAGTGAAATTCACTCAAGTGTGGGTGAAATTCAGTCAAATTTCATTCGAGTTTTAGTTGATAACTCATTCAGTTGTAATTCACTTAACTTGAGTGAAGTTGTCCACTAAAGTGCTTGAGTGGGAGGAATTTCCATTCTTACTTGAGTGAACTTTCACTCGTGTTACTTTAAAGACTTTAGAGAGTATTACTTTTTCTGATTTTCTTGAGGTTTTCTCTATTCTTCGTCTATTTTCTACAAACAGTTGATTTCTGTTATTTCATTGTTACGTCGTCACGATTTCTTCTTTCCACCGAAAACCAAACAAAATTCTTGGAAACGTTTACATGGCGATGCAAACCTTTCCACCGTGATAGAAAGTTTTTCATATAACTGTGCATTCTCCAATCAATTTGAACCCTTATGATGTCACGCCAGTCAACTGTGCATTCTCCAATCAATTTGAACCCTTATGATGTCACGCTAGTTAACTGTGCATTCTCCAGCCAAGTTGAACTCTTATGATGTCAAGCCAGTCAACTGTGCATTCTCCAATCAATTTGAACACCTGTGATGTCACGCCAGTCAACTGTGCACTCTCCCAATTCATTTGAACCCCTATGCTGTCACGCCAGTCAACTGTGCATTCTCAAATCAAGTTGAACCCATACGATATCACGCCAGTCAACTGTGCATTCTCCAATCAGGTTGAACCCCTATGATGTGTCGTCAGCCAACTCTGCATTCTCAAATCAAGTTGAACCCCTATGATATCACACCAGTCAACTGTACATTCTGAAATAAAGTTGAACCCCTATTATGTCACACCAGTCAGCTGCGCATTCTCCAGTCAAGTTTAACCCCTATGATGTCACGCCAGTCTGCTGTGCATTCTCAAATGAGGTTGAACCCCTATGATGTCACGCCATTCAAGTTGAACCCTATGTTGTCACATCATTCAACTGTGCTTTCTCAAATCAGGTTGAACCCTATGATGTTACGCCAGTCAACTGGGCATTTTCCAATTAAGTTGAAACCATATGATGTCACACCACTCAGCTGTGCATTCTCAAATCAGTTTGAAACCTTATGATGTCACGCCAGTCAATTGGGCATTCACCAATCAAGCTGAAACCATATGATGTTACGCCAGTTAACTGCGAATTCTCCAGTCAAGTTGAACCCCTATGATGTCACGCCAGTCAACTGTAAATTATCCAGTCAAGTTGAACTCCTGTGATGTTACCCCAATCAAATGTAAATTTTCCAGTCAATTTGAACCCTATCATGTTACGCCAGTCAACTGCGAATTCTCGTTGAACTCTTATGTTAAACTGTGACTTCTCCCGTCTGGTGGTGCCGCCTGGCCCCAATGGCTTGCAGGCTATAGGGTGCACCAGGCTACCGGCGACATCACCAGACTAACACACATGCGGGCGATGACGTCCCTTCCGGTGATGACGCCACGGCCGGTCAAGGGGCGTCCGGTCGCGTGACTTCCGGGTCGAAGGTTACTCACAGGGACGACAACGTGACTTCCGGGTCAAAGGTTACTCGCGATGACGACAACTTTAAGTGTGGGATGGGAACCCCCACAGTCATTTCCATGTTATTCTAATCTCCAGTCACTTGTTTTTTGTGACGTCACTTCAATGGACGCTTTACCGCCCGATCTAACGAACCCATGAGCGAGCGGTTCGTGTGGTAGTCAGAGACATCGGTGGGTCCACTCATGTGCCATGAGGTATGACACCTCACACGGCCCATTTGCACCATGGATGGTCCACCTTGACCCCAAAACGTATACTCATATGCCATCTTTCAATTCTACAGCCCGGCTGCGCATGCACAGATCGACGGCAGTTCCACTAGAAACTACCCTCGCCTGACTTTCCCAAGGAGCGCTACAATATAACACCTCACACGACCCATTTGGTCCAAGGATGGTCCACCTCAACCCCAAATCGTACACCAAAACGCCTTTTTCTACTACTGTCCGACTATGCATGCGCAGATTGACACCGGATGTCACGTGACCGGACTTGACCTCGCACCGGAAGTGGCCTTTGACCTGGACGTGACCTCGTCTGAAGTCACGTCATCAGCCTCAAACAAAACAGCCTCAATACTAATGAAGTTCACCTTTATATACTACTTCCCTCTTTCAAAATCGAACCAAGTCAGATTTTTCCGCGCAAAATCGTCCCCAATGCAAATCGCCATACCTGCAAGCTGTTAAACATCAATTAAGTGAGAATTTAGAAATAATGATCTTAATACGGCAGTTTGAGTATTGATGGTACCGGTAGCAAAATTTGACAGTAGGCCCCTTTTTATTGAAGCGTTAATATTAGTTAAGCGATGGCAGGTATAGATTGTCGCATATTGTCCACACGTGTTTCAAGTCGGAAAATGGAACACGCTCTTGTAATATCTTACGTAACAAAAAGCGATAATATGCCTGTGACAATATAATATAAAATCCAGCGACAAGAGAGAGAAAGGGGTCTTACGTATATGTCTGGATATAGTTGAATAGAATATGGCAAACTAGTTTGCCTCGTAAAAGCGAAGAGTATTTCTTTGATCAAGTAACATTGGCTGTCTTTAAAGGGCGTATGTTTACGTGAATTAAATTATTTCCTAGTAAGCGAGAAGCCATGTGTTCTTAGCTGAAATAAATTATGCTTTTTTAAGGAATCTAGTCAAAATGTTATGAATTCCAGAAAACATTACCACTTCTTCAAACGATGGTTGATCTCGGAGTTGTGTCCATATGAAACATCCACCCACTCATTTAAGTGCAGCGAACGTAGGTCTATGTATCATTCGCCTGTACATGCCTTTTGTACATAATCCGCAAAAATGGCACTATAGGCCACCATAGATTCGCATGGCCCGATAAACAGACGGAAATAAAACTCGCTATGCAAAATAATTCCATCCAGCCTGTTTATAGATACTCGTCGTTCTTTAACAAATGACACGTGGCTAGGATAAAAATATGAGAACTATGTGGGGAGATAGCCATCCATAAGTGTGGGAGGAGTGGGTTTTTGTTTCCTGTTTTTTCTTCAGACGTCGACTATATTGCGTTTTTACCAGCGCCGGCCAGACTGCTTCTACCGCCAACTGAGTGAAACGGAATACACGGATAGCAGTGTGATTTTGGATATCGCTGGTTATAGTATACATGGTGTAATCGCGAGCCAAAATAATGGACTGCCTTGAGGGTACTACTGTATTTTTTAGAGTAAAAGTGCAGTTTATTTTTCTCGAATTGAAACAACTTATTTCGCTCTTTGTTACAGAATCGCGAATTAAATTAAAGTGATCGTAAACCCTCAAGTAAAGTTTCCATCAAATGAAAGACCATTGGAAACAGTGTCCGAAAATATTTATTGTAAATTGTTTTTACGATTTTATTACACAGAGTAAACTGCAAATAAAGCATGGGATTCTATGTTGGTCTGTTGCAATCTAGGTCCAGTGACGTCACACTGCCTTAATACATATATTTCAAAATTTGTATGCACTTTCCAATGCTTGATGCAAGCTTAAGGTATGTATACTTTGAGTTTCAACACAGACTCACTGTTCTAATGTGCATCTTTCACCAAAATCTGGGAGATGGTAACTGATAAGTGTCAAGTCAATTTGAATCTTGCATTTAATTTCCCCGATTTTGGTGAAACATACCTAACCCTAAGACCTAGCACGCTTTAATTGTCTTCATGTACATTCCTCCCTTACACATTTTGGACACTCGACTAAACGTATCTTCGTCCCTAATACCGCTTTGACATTCGACTTCACATACATTCCTCCCTAACACCGCTTTGATATTCGACTTCACATACATTCCTCCCTAACACCGCTTTGACACTGTGCATTCCTCCCTAGGACTTTGGGTTAGGTTTGTTCCATACCCCTCAGTTAAATTCCAAATGAACGAACTATTTTTCATATATGCTCGCCCATATAAAGGAGGAAAATGATATCATTCTTTCGAACACTAGGTCAACAGAGGTATAATACAGAATTAATTCCAAAGAAATTGGAATGCTCGACAAACATCGCTTTACTGTATATGATGTGGGTTCCGGCGGTGTGATGCTCGGGCGGGAATCCTGTTCGCAAATCTGACTGGTGTCTTGGGTATTGCCCAGTGAGGTGGTGGGTTGAAGATAAATTCCCCTCGTCGTTCAAGTCAATTATTGGATAAGTCATTCGTGTCTGTTACCATCTCGGTCATCTATACGCAGTAAGACTGACCCTGGGATCGTGTGTATCCATTTTTCAATCTACTTCCGGCAACTGCAAGACGGAATTGCCAGAAATCAATACCACGTGACTTCGTCAGCCAATCAGCTTAAGTCTACCCACGTAACCCCAACGTAACCCGCCATTTTCGAGTCATGTGATATCCTACTTGTTCAAAATTGCAGATCTACCACACCTCATGGATGATACGAAAGTTATTCATACCTATATATTTTGTAAGCCCAGACAATATCTGTTTCCGAAGTGGTATGAAAACCTGTAATTTATCAGATTTCTCGAGTCTGTTCTCCGCCGGATGAAGGCCGAACAGAATACGGTAAAGTACCGGATATCGCTTCGCGATAATGGAGACACACGATTCGCAAGCCATCTTATGGATGGCGAAGTGTACGCAAATGTTGGCCCGTGGTCCAGACTCATATAAACTATCACGAGATATATCATCGTGGTTTACCGGTTGCACACAATACCTGAATACTGATCAGCGATACGGATTTGATATTTTTGGAACACCATGATGTCTTGCTGGCATCATTGAAAACTGTTGACCGATTCTGTCTTGCAGGAAATTAGTCTAGTTTTATGTATACTATGATTTATCCTTTTAATTTGGTGCCAATGTTATTATCTGAATTGGGTCTTTGGAATATGGACGCGGAAATTTTTTAATGGATGACGGCTGAATATTGAATGACGGACTAGACGCTTGTATATTAGACTGTCAAGTGACCAATCTTCATTCAGAAAGATTAAAACCAAGACTGAAGTATATGGACACTTGATCAGTCTGCAATAAAGATCATTAATATTATTTCATTCCACCTTAAGAAATAAAATCGTTCCAATTCCATCCTATCGGATCTCGTTAAACAGGAAGATTTTCCCCAACAGACTTAATACATTACCTGGTCATTCGAAAGAATATATACCTAGATATCCCGAACTAAAAAGAGGATCCGTAAAACATGAGAAAAAAGGGGAATGCAAGAATGGCTATCACGACCAGCGTGATCGATGTACGACTGACCGTTGACTTTTAAGAATTCAAGATGCTAAGGGTATTAGGTTTTTTTGCAGATACATGTACATGTGACGGAGATAGATCATCAACAACTGTAAAACGCTGTATTTACTAACATCTGTTTTTCATTAAGTCCGAAAGATGAGCCGCGTAGAATCATTTAATATGCCTGCTCGTTCTGACCGTTTTTTTTTTTTGCTTTGACCATGCTAAGATTGCAGGTCGCCATTCGGCTCTTTCATGAATCCCCACGAGTCAAATGTTGATAAGCGTTAAGCGGGAATTATTCCCCCATGGGTCGGCTCACGCGCCCTTCTACCCTTCTTGCTCTGATCTGTTTTCCTAAGGTCTCTAGCAGACATTTCAAGCGGAACTCGAGTACGTTATTCTATGTCACTCACACTTCGACTCATTAGCCTTTAAGGTCATGGGTTAATGGGAGAGTTAAGGATGGTTGAATTAACATGTCTAAACAGTCTCATTTTTTTTAGAGGTTTTTTTTTTTGAGACCTCGTTGGGGGGGTCAGAACTTTTTTTAGGACTCCGAGAGGGGGGCAATAACTTTTTTGAAGATCACTTGAGGGGGGGTTGGCACTTTTTTTTACCTATATTTTTTCAATGCACCGGCCCCCGACCCCCCTCCGATGACAGATTGCTGCGACAGTTTGTGTTTTTCCTGGGCGATATTTCGTAGCGACAGTTTGAAAGTGTTTATCCTGGGAGATAGATTGCGCATGTGAACACTGGCACCTTTCTACATGTACAACCCCCAAAACTGACAGATTTTCTTGAAACACTTCCCATAAATTAACACTGTTGATGGGGAAATGGAGAAATGTAAATTGGGTAGATTCTGCCGACAGATTGCTGCGAAAGTTTGAAACTGTATTTCCTGGGCGACAGTTTGCAGCGACACTTTGGGAAGGTATATTCTGTCCCGGTGAAAGATTGCAACGACAGTTTGAAACTGTTTTTCCTGGGCGCTAGTTTGCGGCGACACTTTGACCAGGTAGATTCTGTTGGGCGACAGATTGCTGCGAAAGTTTTTTCTGAGCGACAGTTTGCAGTGACACATTGAGAAGCTATATTTTGTCGGACGACAGATTACTGCGACAGTTTGAAAGTGTTCTTCCTGGGAGACAGATTGCAGCGACACTTTCAGAAGGTATTTCTGTTGGACGACAGATTGCTGCGACAGTTTGAAGGTGTTTTTCCTGAGCGACAGTTTGCAGCGACACTGTGACAAGATCGAAATATTGATATATTCAGCTTGTCACTTATTATAAATTGCTTGCCCTAACACCGCTTTAACACTCGACTTCATGTATATCTCTTGCCAACACTGATTTGACATTCGACTTCACATACGTTCTTCCCTAACACCGCTTTGACACTCGACTTTACGTACAGTGCTCCCTAACACCACTTTGACACTCGACGTCACGTACATGCCAACCTAACACCGCTTTGACACTCGACTTCACGTACATTCCTCCCTAACCCCGATTTGACATACAACTAAATCTGATAGAGAAATTTGCTTATAGCTGAAACGAACCTGAACATGATAGTTATGAAACATACCTAACCCTAAGTCCTAACCCGGTTTAATTGACACTCGACTTTACATACATTCCTCCCTAACCCCACTTTGACACTCGACTTCATATACCTTCCTCATTAACACCGTTTTGTGACTCGACTACACGTACATTCCTTCCCAAAACCGCATTGATATTCGACTTCACGTACATTCCTCCCTAACACTGCTTTGATATTCGATGTCCCATACATTCCTCTCTAACACCGCTTTGGCAATCGACTTCATGTACAATGTACATTCCTCTCTAGGACTTTGGGTTGGTTTGGTTCATAATTATCAAGTCCTATAGCTTGTCAAAGTTGACTCCACTACACGTACATTCATTCCTAAAACCGCTTTGATATTCGAATTCACGTACATCCCTCCCTAACACCGCTTTGATATTCGGCTTTCCATACATTCCTCTCTAACACCGCTTTGACACTCGACTTCATGTACATTCCTCCCTAGGACTTTGGGTTGGTTTGTTTCATAACTATCAAGTCATAAGCTGAAGATATAATTATTTTGACCTTGTCAAAGTTTCGCTGCAAACTGTCGCTCAGGAAACACAGTTTCAAACTGTCGCAGAAGTCTGTGGGCCTACAGAATATACCACCTCAAAGTGTCGCTTCAATCTGTCGTCCAGGAAAAACAGTTTCAAACTGTTGCAGCAATCTGTCGTCCGACACAATGTACCCTGTCAAAGTGGGGCTGCAAACTGTCGCACAGGAAAAATAGTTTTAAATTGTCGCATCAATCTGTCGTCCGGGAAAAACAGTTTCAAACTGTTGCAGCAATCTGTCGTCCGACAGAATGTACCTTTTTAAAGTGTCGCTGCAAACTGACGCCCTGGAAAAATAGTTCCAAACTGTCGCCAGCAAACTGTCGTCCGACAGAATAGACCTTGTCAAAGTGTCGCTGCAAACTGAACTGTTGTCCGGGAAGATTATCTGTCTCAAAACCCTTCAACCCCCCCTCCTCCCCCCTCCCCCGCTCTTTATAATCATATCCTTTCATATTTGGGGGGGGGAGGGGCATTATCCATTCGTGATCAACAGTTTCAAACTGTCGCGGCAATCTGTCGTCCGATAGACTTTCCCTTGTCAAAGCGTCGCTCCAAACTTTCACCGAAGGAAAAAAGAGGTAAACTCAAACCCATTCACAACACTTATAAATGTTTTCCTTTTAAATTGTTGGTGGGGGGGGGGGGGATAGTCCCCCATTATACGCTCGTGATCTCTCCATGGGAGACGTACCCACGCCATTATGACCCTGTCCCCAATAGCGGAAGAGGACCTTTACAAAGTGGTTAAGACGTACAGGGAAAAACCCACGCACACGCGGTTTAGTTTGAATCCGACCGAACAACTCCCTAAATCAAATTCCAAATGAACGAACTATTTTTCATATATGCTCGCCCATATAAAGGAGGAAAATGATCTGTAGCTCATTCTTTCGAACACGAGGTCAACAGAGGTATAATACAGTATAATACTGTATATGGTGTCGGTTCCGATTCCGAAAATCTGACTGGTGTTTTGGGTATTGCCCAGTGAGGTGGTGGGTTGAAGATAAATTCCTCTCGTCGTTCAAGTCAATTATTGGATAAGTCATTCGTGTCTATTGGCCCGTGGTCCAGACTCCATGATGTCTTTCTGGCACCATTGAAAACCGTTGATCGCTTCTGTCTTGCAGGAAATTAGCCTAGTTTTATGTATACTATGATTTATCCTTTTAATTTTGTGCCAATGCTATTATATGAATTAGGTTTTTGGAATATGGACGCGGAAATTCTTTAATGGATGACGGCAATTGTTCAGTCTGCAATAAAGATCATTAATATTATTTCATTCCACCTTCAGAAATAAAATCGTTCCAATTCCATCCTATCTGATCTCGTTAAACAGGAAGGGCGTAGACAAGGGGGGGCTTGGGGGGCTTCAGCCCCCCCAAATATTGGCGTCCGTCAAAAAAAAAATAACAAAAAGAAAAGAAAAAAAAAGGGAGAAAAAAGGAAAGAAAGCAAGAAAGAAACAAAAAGGAAACATAGCAGAGAAGTAAATGTTTAGCTTGTCACATATCTTTATCAATTGTTGCATATTACAGGGGAAGTAAAATCAACAATGCTTACCAGAAGGACTAGAATAATTGCAATCGGTCAGAGAACAACGCAACAGTTTGGCGATATCGGACTCAAAGATCCCGTGTGATTTTCTCCGAGAAACGAATAATGTGCTCCAATTCAATCAAATATCGCCCATTTGGACGAAAAAGGTCAACACGTTGGCTGAAAAGATTTTTTCAGAACTTTTTCACCATAAACTTTTTTTTAATTGAGTTCCCAGTCATTTGTTCCGTATTTATTTATTCACAAACGAGAGATACGAACTCTCGAATAATTTTCACAGAGAAACCCTAGAAATATAGGTAAAAAATCTAACCCAGACACAAAGTCACTATTTAACTGGTGTAAATATGATGAATATGAATACTTTTCGCTACTATTCCGAGAAAGGACCCCTAAGTTTACATTTTTGATAAGTTTGGCAACTTCAGAACGACCACAAGAACTCATGCGGTCAACCACGCATCAAAACACCGCCCCTGCTACCTAGGCAAAATAGTATTATCTAAGAAATAACTTGAATTAATATAGTGCAAACCCCGGATTGAACGATCATTTCACCTTGTATATCAGTGTAGTGATCGCCACTGTTATAAAGATTTTCGCAAAAAAAAAGTTCAATTTTTACCGCTCAAATGCTCCCAGTGAGCGCCAATTTACCATCAATTTTCAAAAAAAAATCTACGCTGCGAGGGGGGATACCCCCCTCTCAGACTCTCCCCCTAAGCCCCCCCAAACTTCACAACTGTCTACGCCCTTGAACAGGAAGCTCGCTTTTTCCCCAACAGACTTAATACATTACATGGTCATTCGGAAGAATATACCTAGATATCCTGAACTAAAAAGAGGATCCGTAAAACATGAGAAAAAAGGGGAATACAAGAATGGCTATCACGACCAGCGTGATCGATGTACGACTGACCGTTGACTTTTAAGAATTCAAGATGCTAAGGGTATTAGGAGAGGGTTTTTTCAGATACATGTACATGTGGCGAAAATAGATCATCAACAACTGTAAAACGCTGTATTTACTAACATCTGTTTTTCACTAAGTCCGAAAGAGGAGCCGCGTAGAATCATTTAATATGCCTGCTCGTTCTGACCGCAAATGGGTGACCCCCTTTTTTTTTTGCTTTGACCAGGCTAAGATTGCAGGTCGCCCTTCGGCTCTTTCATGAATCCCCACGAGTCAAATGTTGATAAGCGTTAAGCGGGAATTATTCCCCCATGGGTCGGCTCACGCGCCCTTCTACCCTTCTTGCTCTGATCTGTTTTCCTAAGGTCTCAAGCAGACATTTCAAGCGGAACTGGAGTACGTTATTCTATGTCACTCACACTTCGACTCATTAGCCTTTAAGGCCATGGGTTAATGGGAGAGTTAAGGATGGTTGAATTAACCTGTCTAAACAGTCTCATTCTAGAATATCGTCTACCATCTTCCCCTCTTCATCGTGGAAGGACTCGTCATGCCAGCTGGGGAATGATGATAATCAATGGCATCCACATACTTTGTGTATCAAATCACACAAACTTTTTACTGCTGAGAACGCTTTTACGCGTTGGTGTCCGACTATGGTTCGCGGTAGGGAACAGAAATCGATGTCAAAGCCCAAGATTAAATCGATTTAGACCTCATTCAAAGTCCACCAGTCAAACAAATTGTTGATTTAATTCCTTGGTAAAAAGCGTTGAATTTTATTTAATCCGCGGTCTTGATCCTTCTTGTCCGAGGAATAAAACGCTCAGGTTCACCAATCAAACCCGAGTTTCTAATCCGATGTTTAATTGGATGGAGAAAACATCGGTCTATAAACTCGCTTTTGATTGGTGGACTAAACCTTAGAACTTGCACGTTAAAACCTCGGACCAGAAGGATCAAGAAGAAATGATATTTGGTATGGCGTATAGCCCGCCACTGAGCATATATACATATGAAATGATTTTGAATCCACGACCCCGACTTATCGCGCCGATGCTCTACCGACTGAGCTATGACGGCCCACATGTAGTACACCCGTGAATTTTCCCTGCCGGGTGTGGACTACGGGCTCTGTTCGGCAAACATGTGGGTCCTCCATCGGTCATTTTCGGGGGATATGAGGTTTTAAATATAAGAACAGGTAGCCATATACGGACGACTCGCTGCGACTTGAAACGTCTACATGGAATGGTCGATGTTCGGAGAATAAATATTTGACTTCCGAACACGCGGATGGGTTTGATGAACATCACGAAATATTCAGTTCAAGGCAATATGTCTGGCCTTTTTCCCCTGAGGAAAGAAATGCTGAATCAGATATAGGAGAGAGAGAGAGAGAGAGAGAGAGAGAATTAAGGTTTAACGTCACGTTCAGCAATATATCAGCTTTTTTCCGGCGAAGAATCAGATATTTGACAGATGGATTCCGATGATGGGATCCTTTGGTAAACAAGTCGGCTATGTTTGAATTGTCCATGGTCGCACCCATCATATATCATCCAGTAATACCACGATGGTCTGCTTGGGGTCGAAGTAATACGCTTGATCGTATCGGGTGGAACGCCTGGGACGAAGCTCACATTTTCTAACCTTGTAGTTTCGTAGGCGGGCTTCCACTGGCTGTAGCTCCAGACAATATGAGTATAGCTGACATGTCCTTTCTCTAAGAATCTGATTACCCCGGACGGCTTTCCACACACCGTCGGGCCGCTGATATTCATCGTATAGGGATGCTCTACTGGACTTGGTGGACCCATAGCGGGACTCGGTTGTGTCTCTCGGTTGTGTTTAAAGTGAATTTGTCTCAGCATATTGTCGCGACGAGAAAAGGTTTTCTGACATAACGTACACGTACTTCAGATGGTACAAGAGGTGGATACAGACTGACGCTAACATTCGACGTTACAGGATAAGTCTTCCTCCTCACTCCTCAGTCCTCTTCCTCTCCCTCCCCGGCGCTCCTCATACTCGACCCCCGCAATCACGCAACACACCACCCTTTTCTCTACTGTTACAGTGAAATAGAGAGCCAACACTCCAAGGTTGTGAAGCGAAAGCGAAGAGAAAGCCAGAGCCATAAACAAAAGGCGCATTCCCTCGAAACAAAGCGCATGGATCTACAGCGGCCAAGACCTGCGGTCAAAATCGCTTTGGTTCGAGGGAATGCGACTGTGTTAGCTCTTTCTCTGCTACTCGTGCATATTTAGCGAAGATGGGGAAGGATTCACAAACAAATGTTATTTTGATGAAAAGTTGCAATGAGTAAATCATCATTTAGATAATCGTTGTCTCTCGTTTGCTTCTTTCTTCGGAAAATCTTGTGGATACAGTAACATTATGATTTATCACCTGTCTTATAAATAGATATATAAAAGGAGGGATATATATATATAGGCCCGTCAATCATAATAAATTAATATCCTACCAACACTTCCCAATCGTATATGTCGCTAGCTACATATACAATTGGGGAACGTTGATAAGATATTAAGAAAGACTGATAGATCCATATATCTATACCTTTAAATCTGTAGGATCCGTCTGTCCTTGTTTTTTATAACTTGAGAACCATGCGACGTACAGATACAATCTTCACACAGTTGGAATATTGATCAGGAGAATGACATAGGCATATTTTGGGCCGGGTCCCGAGGGTGGGAGGAAAGGCTACGCCTATATATTTTCTCCTATGTTAAAGTGTATTCTCGGCATTGTGTCAGTTTACTTGGATCAAAAGCGTGCCTGCCCTGTAAAAACAGACAAACCAGGGCAGTTAGGTCACAGTCGAAATAAACATATCAGACTCCCGTAGACCTTTTTGGGGAATTTAAAAAATATCACAATATTCTTTATTCAGACACAGTCATCTGGCTAGAGACATTCTTTCTCTGACTGGGGTTCTACATGGCCTGTTTATGATAATGTTATTGTAATTTGATAATCAGATAGTGTATTATTGTAAGCAGGCAGTGCAGAACTTGGTGGTAAAAGTATATTAAGAGGCTGTATTTAGTACCCGAAGTACAAGCATAAAATCCTGCATTCAACATTTTGCCGTTGTTCAAAATGTCTTGCCCCATAATTTATACATCATTTTAAAGGTCTTGCTCAGGACAGTAACATAAAAACTATTTTGGGCTGGGTCACAGGGTGTGGGGCTGGCAAGACCCAAACTGTGTCTCTCTGTGTTATAAGTATATATGATATACGATATAAAATTAGAGTCGAAAATGGAGTGGAGCACAAGTACAGGTAAGCAGAGGGTGCACATATAAATTCGAGCTTCAAGTCCTGCATTCAGTAGATAGTCGTCGTACACCTTGTGTTTTCCAAAACGTGGTTGGCCTTGAATTGAATTACCCAAACCCATATAAAAGCTAGCAAAAATATTTGAGACTCAAATAACGTACCGTATAATATATATATAAGAATATGTTGCATTGTTGGAAAAAATATTACAGGTATAATGAATTACAGTACCGAGATAATAATATAAAATATCCAAATCATTGCCAAGTGAATCATATATGTCCATAATGTCTGGCCAAGGTGTGGATTACGGTAAAATAATAAGGTGAATTTGTAGACCGTGATACTTTAAACTACCTAATTATTGCCAAGTTTATCTACAATGTATACCCATCCAGTTCTATATACTTGCCAAACGTCTAAGTTTATTTATTATATAATAATAGTGTCATCGCATAGCCCTGGTTTTGAAACAATGATTTATTTCAACCGAGAAGACAAATGATTTCACCCCGCACTGTGATATATATATATCACCTATTCCTAACTCAGGAACCACTGGGCGTGCAGTCACGATTCATATCTCATCGTTCAACTCTCACACATGGAAGTGCCATGAATGTTTATTTTTGTACTGGGCAAGGGTGCTGAAAACTATTTAAGAGCTGCCCATGTATTTCCACACATTCGTGTATAGTATCAGAATTGTGAAATATTAAATCGGTGAATATGAATTACATTATGACCAACGCGGGCCATTCAGCGCTAGTATTACTGATAATATATATAACATGCATTTTTATGGACGCTTTCAACAACTTGTAGGGTTGGAACAATTTGTCACAATATAGTTACAGTTCTGAAAAGTGACAGATTATGCTTTATTAAGACAGCCCTGAGAAGTACAGCTCTTTTTAATTAAAACGTCATCAAGACAATGAAAAGATAGTGAAGCCTCCATCTTGCATTTATATGGTCGTACATCAACCGGTGGAACGTACGGTTTGCTGACTGCAAACTTGAGTACCTAATTGTAGAAGCAAACAACCAGAATCCAGTAAGCTTAGAAAAGAGTAGCTAGAAAGCATTGGTCACTACCTCCTTACGTATAACACATGATATGACGCATAGACGTATAACACGTGATATGACGTATAACACATGATATGACGTATAATACATGATATGACGTATAACACATGATATGAAATATAACACGTGATATGACTTATAACACGTGATATGAACCCGTCACCCATGAACCCGTGTGCCAACACCGCATCTCGTATTTCATATATGTGGGGCCTGTGCAAGAATCTAGAGGTATAGGCGGCTTGGTGAGTGCCAGTGTTTTCTAGCTATTCTAACTAATGTTACACACTTTTAGCTTCTGGCAGCCAACCAGATTGCCTACAATCAGTACATGTCATATTGTCAACTACAACAGCTGATGACCGCTTCATACCCTGCAATCTGATTGGCTATTAGAGCCCACGAGGTAATCAATTTCGAGGACTTCAAACCGTACTAACGACTGAGTCCATCCATGCAGTCTTGACGCCATTTGATGCCATTGCACACAAAGACGAGAAATGAGAGGCTGGTTTATTCCGACGGATGTATAATCCAAAATTCTCAAAAGACCACGAATATTTCAATATTGTCACGCACTGAAGATATATTGTAATATATTTTGGACAATGACGGAACTTTACCTATTACAATCCCTTATAATGCAGGTCTCTAACCTCTGTTTTCCAGCCCTGCTATTACTGGAACCGCCCGTTTAACAGTCAATGAGTTTGAAACGCCACTTTCGTGGGATAAGGGTCTACTTTGACGAAGGAGTATTTGTAGTTTATGCGGGGAAAAAGCTGGAGGACAAACTCTTTGAAGTTCCGGGCGTAAACGTCAGAACAAATACGGACAAGTGAATTCAAAATGACCAGATGTGACGAAATATACGAAATTTTGTCTGGCCTTTACTGTGCTCAAATATTGGCATATGAAGGTCTTGAGGTCACAAAGGCTGGTCGAAAAGCATATTAATAAAACGGTCGGTCCACGTCCTGGCGAATTCGTCTTCTGTCATGGCTGGTCTTGGTCAGACGAACCATGACTGGGCATGAGGATTATTACACAAGGCGGGGCTGTTATTTATCAGTCAATGTAATATTGTACCGAACACCATGACGAATCTTGATCATATAACGCTGCAATACAGAATGGGAAATATTTAAAGGTGAACTGCAAAGCTTTCCAATGTTCTGCTAAATTGTCAGAAATCAAGGCCTTTGTAGTTATATAGTTGTTTATGTGTGGTAATAGTTTTGTGGATTATTTTCTTCTTCCGACTATATATACGATAAGTCAAAACTTATACCACAAGAAAACGGGAGCCACAACTTTCGAACTGAACGTCATCGATTGCCTCCCATTGCTTTTAGAACGTAAAGACGTTATAGTGGTCCTTACTCATTCATCCGACGTAGCATAACACTCATGTAAAATGATACATTAACAAAAAATTGAATAAAGGAGACCTCTATAACGTCATAAGCAAAGAGAGACAAGCGATCTAAGTTTTCAATACGGATTTATAACAGGATAACTTTAATATTGTTATTAGTACAATTTAGCAAAATATATTTGCCTCAAAATGGTATAACAGTTATGTCACATAACACAAGATGTATGTAAGCAACATTTTAGAAAAAAATTAAAAGCTTTACAGTTCACCACAGAATTCCGTGTTTGCCTTGCTGTTAACCATTTATCACAAATACGTTTATTTCAGATCGAATCAGACTTCAGTCGAATTACTCAGCTCCCAACAACTCCAAAAAGAAGATTTATGGCAATTTTATTTGACAGTCCCTATCGTTTCTAATTGCGCTTCAGATTTAATCTTCTTAAAAGGCTTTTGGATGTGCTATTTTTGCTCGAGATGGGAGCATTCTTGAGAGCAGTGACATAATGTTGTGATCTCTGAGGGTAGATTTATCAGACAATACGGCCAAGAGTTATTTCAAGAGCCAGATTAGCAAACCGTACATCGTGCCTTATTGGCACTCACATGACATGTTAAGGAAGGCAGTCATCCAAACGATTTTATCCCTCCACCTTTGCATGCCATGTTCGCCAACAACTCTATTTAACACTCCGTTTACTTTTGGCAGAGAGGTTCTCAGATTCCTCTATAGCGCCACTTAAATCGCTAAGCAAGCCGTATAAATATCTTGCAGGAATCAACTTCTATTATACGAACGATATTTCAACATATTTGGAATAATGCCGTAAGTTTTGAAAATGTATAAACCAATTTGCCTCAAGAAAATTATCTGTAGCATATACAGAGGGAATGTTACGAGAATATTACATTGCAAATTGAATGTTTATGTTTTAAACACTCTCTAAAAAGCATAATAGAAGCTCGTTCTGGGTACTTGTTTATCCGTAAAGTTGTTTAAGCCGTTTAAATCCCCAAGCAAGCCGCATAAATATCTTTCGAGAATCAACTTCTAGTATACGAACGATATTTCAACACATTTGGAATAACTCCGCTATAGTCTTGAAAATGTATCAACCAATTTGCCTCAAGAAAATTAACAGTAGCATATACAGAGGGAATGGTACGAGAATATTGCACGGCAAATTGTATGATTATGTTTTAAACACTCTCTTAAAAGCATAATAGAAGCTCGTTCTGGGTACTTGTTTATCCGTAAAGTTGTTTAAGCCGCTTAAATCCCCAAGCAAGCCGCATAAATATCTTTCGAGAATCAACATCTAGTATACGAACGATATTTCAACATATTTGGAATAATTCCGTTAGTCTTGAAAATGTATAAACCAATTTGCCTTAAGGAAATTATCTGTCGCATATACAGAGGGAAAGGATACGAGAATATTACACTGCAAATTGAATGTTTGTTTTAAACATTCTCTTAAAAGCATATCAGAAGTTCCTTCTGAGTACATGTTTATCCGTAAACTTGTTTAAGCCGCTTAAATCGTCAAGCAAGCCGTATAAATATCTTTCAGGAATCAACTTCTATTATACGAACGATATTTCAACATATTTGGAATAATTCCGTTAGTTTTGAAAATGTATAGACCAATTTGCCGCAAAGAAATCGTATGTAGCATATACAGAGGGAATGATACGAGAATATTACACTGTAAATTGAATGTTTATGTTTTAAACACTCTCTTAAAAGCATTTCAGAAGTTCGTTCTTGGTACATGCATCCCTAAACATGTTTGAGAATTTTTCTCAACGTTCAAATGTTACAGAAAAAAATTTTATATGGATTTTTTCTCTACGAAAGATCATTTTGATGTATAAATATTTGAGGAGGTGAAATTTTAGCCTTTAAAATCTTATTATGCTTTCCACCTTCAATTCCAGTATTTTGTTTCTCTAGTTTATAAGATTTTCTTTTAATTTCTAGAGAAAGAATCATCATATAAAAATTTGAAATTTGGCATTACTGTTATAAACTAGTCGAGAAAATAGCCGTGCCTCAATAATAATAAACGATATGTCCTGGTTCATGAGCTATAAAGTTAGACCTCATTTTGATCAGTTTTATAAGATTGGAAGAAGATCCACAGAAAAAGATCTATGCCAAATTAAAAAAGGCATTAATATATTGTCGGAGGATTGTTGTACTCTGCAAAGTCATCAATTAAGTGAAAAATTTAAAATTTATCGAAATATAAACATTGAAAATAGAATCTCATTTCTGAAAAAGCGTTAAAGTTGTAATTTTGTACCTAACAATATATTCGCATATTTGTACTTATATTGTTCGTCATCCCAACCAACCTCTCCAAATTGCAGGCTCCCTTTCATAGGCTCACTCCACTTGTTCCTGTCCTCGATAGCAGAAGTTGAACTTTAGGACGTGGCTATACTGCGAACAAATTTGTGTAGAAGCCATTTTAGCACCAGAATTGTGTTGAAAATAACACAAATTCTGTAAGAATCAACACTAATTTGTATTGAACTCAACACAATTTTGTGTTGATATATTAAGTTTAACACAAAACCATGTTGATTTCAACACAAAACATTTTGTGTTGAAGCCATTTTAGCACGAAATTGTGTTAAAACAACACATATTCTTCGCAGTGTATGACGTATATAGCGATAAACCCACGCACAAGTATGAAAGCCGGGTGCGGCCATCTTGTGTTTTAGCATCGATAATGATAATGTGAAAACGCGATGCAAAAACGCGACAATGCGAAAAAGACAATAACACGAAAACGCGATGCGAAGACGCGAAAACGTGATGCGGAAATGCGAAACGTGTTTCTCTACTGCTCTCGCATTTTCACGTTTTCGCGTTTTGCGTTTTCGCGGTTTCGCGTTTTCGCTGTTTACGTTTAAGTACAGATCATGCAGTGCCATGAGGGTTCATTGGGGCTGTGAGAGGCCGCTCACTCCAAATAGCAATAACCCCTCAAGGCGAGATATACGGACCATATAGAGTACGTATTTATCTCGGGACGCTATAAAAGTGAGCTCCACAAGCATGTCCGTCATGCAAGATGTCTGGGCATAAATGTTGTAAAAGGACACTCATATTGGAATTTAATCGCTGCAAGATAAGGTATATCTATATGTTCTAAACGTATACATTGGGACCTTGGTAAAATGAAAAAAGGGAATATACCGTAAAATACAACAGAGGAAAAGTCTAAATAACAAAGAAAAGTTGGAGCAGGAACTAAGCCAGCGTCCAGGAGACATATTTCCTCATTTTAGAAAAAGAGACTGAAATCTGATGATGATAGCATAATTTGCAATAGAAGTGAGGTTATTGAGATGCATTGTCAGTATAATGAAAATTTGTATAAAAAAGAGATCGACTTTTGTGAAAACAATCTTGTGCTCAGGGTCAGTAATTTCCCAAGGCGGCAAATATTATATTTTTTATCTACAGCTATAACTATATCTACAACTAGCATGGGATTGTGCTTTTCATAGTAATATACCAAATGGTATGATTTTTTTTCTTATCTCATATTCGTTGGAGAATGCAAAATTCTTGAGAACAGTTTGTTTACCGTGGTTGTAGATAGCTTTTGATTTGTATTCTCACTCACTGCCTATGTTAAAGTCCCTAGGGTCTTCGAAAGAGCGACAACGTGAAAATGCGAAAACAGCGAAACTTGAAACAGCGAAAACGCAAAAATGCGAAACGCAACGAGAAACACGTTTCGTGTTTTCGCGTTTTCGCATGGTGTTTTTGCGTGTTCGCATCGTGTTTTCGCGTTTTCGTATTGTCGCGTTTTCGAGTTTTGGCATTTTCCATGCGAAAACACGTGATTGCCGCATCCGGCTAACATACTCACGCGAGTCAGTTTAAATCTCTTCGAACAACCCCTTCAAATTTGGTTTTCTGTTTTGACATCGTCTACGATAAATATGAAATTTTGCCAACAAAAAGAGATCCAAATATTATACGTTCCATTGTTACATCAACTTGTATGTTTGTACTATCATAAATATACTGTTTTAAGATATGCCAAAAAGCAGGAGTTTCTATACAATCCCAAAATAAATGAGTAATTGTTTCCTTCACTGCATGTATTGCAAAATGTACACACGTCATTGTCTCGTATTTTAATTTTATATTGTTACGTCTAAATGATAATAGAAAAACGCAACAGAAAGATTTCTGAAGTCGATTATAAACGATCAAATATTTATTTACAATACTAAAATCATATACAAATGAAGTTAGGTCAATATAGCAAACAAACGTCAAATAAAATCTTACTGTTCAATGTTATACCGGTGTATCTCTCGAAGTTCGTACCAACGTACACATCTCTATACAGTTCGTGACGTATAGAAATCGCGTTCCTGTATTTCCACAGTCCACAACGCTCAGCTGTTGTCCAGTTTCCGTCAGTTCAATCATGTAGGTGATACAGCGGTCAAACACATAAGAGTAATCCAACAGGAATATAATCTAGCAGTCAGTATAATCTCAGTCAATAATCTCCGGTAACGGTATATAATGTCCAGTTATGCACCCAATAGAAGCCGTTCGAATCTCCTCCACGATCACTAAACTTCCAGCAATTTATACTTTTATCGGGAATTCGAGATTATTCTATCAGATCAAGAAACTTCCATCGGTATAGCAATGACGTAAGATTTAACCCAAATACAATTATAACAGCTACGAGAAAGTTCGACATAATTAACCCAGATAAACAAGTGCTTTCTCATTCCAGAAACATCAAGAATGTCTAATATTGAATACATTAAAAATCTATATGCATATATGGCGCTCCGCACTAACCGCTCAGGTCATAGATGCATGTACAGATGGCGCTATGCACCAATCTATCAGGTCATATGGGGCTGTACGTAGAGCAGCCATTTGCAATCACAGAATCTTCGAGAAAACACTAGACGGATAACTCACATAATTCACTTACGATAAATCGGTCACGATTACGAGAAAATTCCATGAATACAACAGAACGTAAACATGTTTACCTCAGGTCTATCATTCCAGAACTATCTCCAGTGTCCAACTTTATACTGTAATACCATGACAATATAGAAAAGAGTTTGTTGCCAAAATTCGACGTATAATGCTATACTGGAACCATCTTAATTTAATATCAATTGTGGTTTTAACTGGAAACAAGTATACACTTTTCTACTATTCACATGTCTTTTGACCTATAATAAATTCCCGTGTGTTTCGACCTTGTTTTTTCAATTTTATATTTGCTTATTAACACTGCATAAATATCCCTTGTTCCTTTAACATCCCTTAATATACAACATACAATGAGTGGAATAATTGGGAGACTGAACCGTGTCATCCAGACAGTAGTGTCCTTAAAGACTTACTCAAAGTATTCCGTATACCTAAAAACGTAATAAAAATTGGCTTTAACCCAAATTGTTTACAAAAACTTTCATAATTCATAATTCCCCATTCTCATTTATGAGGTCATATACATATAGAACACCTTTTTCAGCCCACGATCTGTAGAAGACCGGTCTTTCACCAATTTTGAAGCGAGGGTAATTGTACCATATTGAAAGCGTATGATCGTTTTTTGTATCTACAGGTATTAACCTGAAAAATTCCTTCCAGTAGGTAAAAACGCATTTTTAATATTTGGCAAATTCCGATCAATAACGTAAGTACCATATCCAAAAAAAACTCCATCAAAAAATTGGCCAACGTCTAAACTAAGCAAAGTTGACCAACCAGTTTTACACTCACATAATATCCGTCTTGTCCAGGTTAAAGCAGTCCCCCGTCACAATAATCCTGAATAATGGTATTTCGTTTTATTCTATCCCAACCCCCACCCCATGTAAATTTAAAAAGCGTATTATTTAAGCGTTTCAAAACTTCTTGATTTGGCGACGGAATGCTAGATAATAGATGAGTGATTTTTTACATTGCAAGTTGTTTTACTACAACTATTCTGCCGGTAAGAGTCAACTTCCTTCTTTTCCAATTTTTTAACAAATATTCTATTTCTCTTCATTTTCTTCAAAGCTGCTAATGCTTCTTGGTAACTGATTTCCCCCTCTAATTGTTCAGCCACAGTATCAGTAAGATGGTGGAATTCATATTTTTCTTCAAAATTTTCAATATCAAAAGTTTCCAAATTTAGGTCTTTAGATTCATACAAAATTTCATAAAACGTTTTGTATTTCGGACTGGATCAATTTAGAATCGTCAATAACGTTTCCCCCTCCTTGTAAGGCAGTGTGATAGTACGAATATTTAAAAGTAAAGTTTCAAAAAACAGTTGATCAGAAATACACAGATGCAGCTTATCTGGTGGGATAGTGTCCATGACCTCTGGTGAATAAGGTGCATGTGGATGCGTATTGCAATTTTCTATTTCGGATATTTTCCTTTACCTTTTCACAATACACCGAATCATTGAAGAGTTGTTAAATTCCCTATTTCCTCTTCCATATTTAATTTTCTTGCATTTCAATTTTAAGACGACTCTAGAATGGTCACTTCTGTAACCTGGTAAAATATCAACATCTTCAATAATATTTAATAGCTCCTCAGATATAAGAAAAAGTCGAGACAAGCCTGTTTGAAAGGGTTGCGTCTTCTCCAAGAATATCTCCTTGTGTTGGATTGTAAGTCCTTCATGGGTCTACTAGATTATAATCCTGTTTTAAGTTAATTATTTTCACTCACGCCTTAGGATTATTAATATGTAGGTAATTAAAACAGTTCAATAAAGGATCTTGCACAAGATTAAAGTCGCCACAAATAATACAAAATGGGTTCTCAAAATCTTCAATTTTCTCCTGTACTTCTTTAAAAAATTCTGGACTATCCCCATAAGGGGCATATATATTGACCAAAGATAATCTGTATTCCTCTATTGTAATATCTAAAACTAGTGTATTTCCATTGTCACACTTTGCTAATCTATGAACTGTGAAATCCAAATTTTCCTGCATCAAAATAGGTATACCCTCCTCCAGTTACTAGAAATTGAGTTGAAGTATCCATGACAGTTCCATCTGTCCAATGAACATCTTGAAGGCAATATATAGAATGTCTTTTCTCTAATAAATAGTTAGATACATCCCCGCGCTTCTCAGATCCGGCCAGGCCCTGACAGCACACTTATGTCAGCCATTAACGTTAAACCTCAATGCACATAATAAATAGCTTAACCAGAAAGATGCCAGAACTGGACATATATATGAGTATGGCAGACTGCAATGTATATTCAAGGTTAACGAGATGAAAGACTATATACTGATAGGTATGGATGTGAACAGATAATAAACATATATCACAAACATATTTAACATATACCACATTAAAGAACACAATAAAAAACCCATCAGTGAGCATAAAGAATTAAACATGGATACACTCAACTCCCGGTTAGTAGCGGATCAAATGCATATTCATGGCAGATAGTGCTGCTCCTATTAATTATCAGAAATATTATTAAAATTTGAAATAGTTAATCTCATGCAATTACATTTGGTCAATTAACATATATAAATCTTGACCTCACAATTAACTGTTATGCATAGAGTAAATTTTGTTTTTGTAATTTTCATCGGTCCAATCTATTGAGTGCCATAGCCAAAAAGGAGTAGATAATTAATAATCATTATTAACTGATATCTATACTTTGTTTTCCTTTTTTGCAAAACTGATGTGCCAGATGAAATAAAATTTAATGTTGACTGGCCATGCAAGGCCCAAGCGTGGTATGTTGGACCAATAAAAGTTTAAACCATTGTAAATAGACATAGATTGATAACAAAGGAATTGCAAAAAATCTGATCTATTGAATGCCATAGCCAATTAAAAGTAGGTAATTGATAATCAATATTAATTGAAATCTATTCCTTTTTTTTGTTTACAAAACGGACATGCCACATGAATAACATAAATTGACTGGTCATGCAAGGCCATAGTGTGATATGCCCGTACCTATAACTAGGTCAACCAAAAAAAAAAAAAAAAAAAAAAAGTAATAACGAAAGAATTATGTGTCAAAGTCTACTTTTTTTTGTTTAACAAAATTGATTGTCAGGTTGCTTTATATTCATTACACCTTTGGGTCATTCTTCATAATATACCGGAGTAATTAACATATTAAAACTATTCAAGACCCCATGAATTATGCAGAAGTCATTTAATTGAAATCTATATTACTCTTCTTTTTTACAAAACTAATATAGCACATGAAATAACATGTAATGTTGAATGGTCATGCAAGGCCCAAGTGCGGTAATTTGGACCAATAAAAGGGTATACTAATGAAAATAAAAATAGATTTATAACACAGACAAAAAAATTGATAATCAATATTAATTGAAATCTATTCTTTTTTGTACAAAACTGACATACCACATGAATAACATAGGCTGACTGGCCATGAAAGGCCCAAATGTGATATGCTTGTGCCAATATTAAGTAAACCAATGGGGGGAAAAATGGCAAAACCTACTTTTTTGTTTAACAAGAATTGAATTGTCACGTTACATCATACTCATTACATGTGGGATAATTCTCATATCATACCATACTATCCACGACCTCATGAATTATGCAGAATTCAATAACAGTTTTAGTATTAGCTTTTAATTACAATGTGAATTCAACATACATTCCATGCATACAGCATACTGGGGGAAAAAACACAGCCAAAAACAGTGACTTGTATTAATATTATCGATAATAAAATACTTATGTCAAGCCTCATATCAAACCGTTAATTTACTTTAGATAGTTTCAATGAAAAAAAAAAAAAATCATAAAAGAAAAAAAATACAATATACAATATATATATATAATTGGGAAAACTTTTTTCTAGAAAAAATAAATCGTTATTCTTATACAGTTATTGTGGGATCAGCATAATCAACATATTAGAACTGTCAAACACCCCAAGAATTATATAAAGTTCATTGAGAGCTTTCATAGGCCCAAGCTATTCAGTAGCCGGTGAGGAGGCTAAGAATGGTCCGGTGGCTAAGAGTGTCCGGTCCCTATCTTCTAACCCAGCTGGGACACTTTTCTCCACATTCGTGGCAAGTGTCTGTGCTTGGTTGCAATAGAAAAATATATGAAAAGGGACACTAATAACCAGGACATTCTTATCCATCACACCGGCTTCAGCCAACGTCTGAGTTACCGTACATCCGATTGTTCTCGGGGTAAATAGTTCCTATCAGGCGCACTTAATTCTAAAGGGACTAACATACCAGGCACTTTCGTGTCGTCTTATATACATTTCGTAGTTTAATAGTCACTTGTTCCAAGTATGTACTTGACCTTGGACTTTTACACATGTACCTATTTCCATATGGACAGGCGAGCACTGGTCACGTTTGTCATTTTCGCACAGTTTTTATGACACAAAAGTTCATAAAACTTGAAACAATGACGTCAAAACATTGTTCCGTGGAAAAACATAGGAATTATCTTAAATAGTCAATTTTGAACGGCATGCTTCTCTCCGTCTATTTAATTGTCAAACTCGAAGCAACCCAACTGAGTGAAGCTGAGGGACTAACACTCCCAGAGGACTATTAACCAGAGGACTATTCTGTGAAGTCATGTGACGCAGTCAGTATGTCGGCACCTCTTCCCACTTCCCTTATATGTGTTGTAATTTTTTCCTGTATATGGCGAGATTCTGCTGGTGGACGTTTCGTCCCCGAGGCCCGCCCCCTGTACAAACCTTTTGGTCTTTGATATATGTTGGCATTTTGTGGGAAGTTGATGCTGGGTCGACATCGGGCCTTACAGGCTAGTCTTTTGTGTTAAATACCGTCATTTACATCTGACGACGATACAGCTCACCAATCTCCAATGTACGAGTTGTCACAGCGAAACAGCTCACCAATTACCAGTATACGAGTTGTCAGAGCATTTCCATCATAACTCTCTAGATTTGTATCTAATACCGCTTATGCCGGTGCTAGGGGCCGTATGGTCATATCATCCAAGTTGCCACATGAACAGGTACAATAAAAGCGTACCTGAAATACAACACATATCACGAATCGCTAGGTTCTTGGTATGTGCTTTAGAATAGGTTAACCAGAAGACTATTCTGTGAAGTCCTGTGACGCAGTCAGTATATCGGCACTTCTTCCCACTTCCCCTATATGTGTTGTAATTTTTTCCTGTATATGGCGAGATTCTGCTGGTGGACGTTTCGTCCCCGAGGCCCGCCCCCTGTACAGACCTTCTGGTCTTTGATATATGTTGGCATTTGTGGGAAGTTGATGCTGGGTCGACATCGGGCCTTACAGGCTAGTCCTTTGTGTTAAATGCCGTCATTTACATCTGATGACGATACAGCTCACCAATCTTCAATGTACGAGTTGTCACAGCGAAACAGCTCACCCAATTACCAGTATACGAGTTGTCAGAGCATTTCCATCATAGCTCTCTAGATTTGTATCTAATACCGCTTATGCCGGTGCTAGGGGCCGTGTGGTCATATCATCCAAGTTGCCACATGAACAGGTACAATAAAAGCGTACCTGAAATACAACACATATCACTAATCGTTAGATTCTTGGTATGTGCTTTAGAATAGGTTAACCAGAGGACTATTCTGTGAAGTCATGTGACGCAGTCAGTATGTCGGCACCTCTTCCCACTTCCCTTATATGTGTTGTAATTGAATGTTTTCTGCTTCTTGTAAAATAGAGTTAATTTTTGGGTTGATTGTCAACTTCAATTGCGTAATACGATAATAAAACTTTATTCCACGGGTCCTTGGACTCCCTCCTCGAGAGGCTAATCGTCCGCGTTCCGTCCGCAGGACTGGGGGCAGGTCGGTCCGTAGGGATATTCCCTTCCTTCCCCTCAAATTTACCGCCGCTTTTAGAAAAGTTTCCCAGTCTTCTAAGCAGAGAAATACCACCGTGATCGCCGCGCACTGATTATTTCACGCTGATACTCGTCTGAAGACCGGATTCTTCGTCCAAACAATAGCTGAGCAGGTGACGATCCGATTGCCAAAGGGGTACTTTTGTACGCTAGCAACCCTTTGTACCAATCCTCCTCAGTCTCCAGGCATTTCCTTATCATGTTCTTGCAGATCTGGGCGGTTTATTCAGCAAGCCCATTCGATTTGGGATAATGGGGTCTGGATGATGTCAGCTTGAAGCTCCACCAATGAAAACTGTGTCATTTCTACACTACACAGTTGTGGACCATTATCACCAAACACTTCCTCGGGAACGCCGTGACGGGCAAACGTTGTTTTCATGCCCTTGGCCACTGTGAGCTTGAAATGATTTTCAAGGGACAGAGTTCGGGATACGTCCAGTAGTAATCAGTGATGACCAGAAAGTTGTTGCCTTTGTACTCAAACAGATCAATACCAACTTTTTCGTATGGGCGCTCTGTAACCGGATGCGACATCCACGGTTCTGGTTACTGCTGGTTCTGGAACTTCTGGCATGTTTCACATCTAGACACCAGATTTGCAATGTCCTGGTGTATCCTGGGCCAATACAGGACATTACAGCTACTTTTGGGTTCAGGTCAACCACCAAGTACCGTTTCTTTGAGCGTTGTCATGGTAACATCTTTCGCGGTTTCCTCCCGAACTCAAACGTATATCAGACATGGGAATGTTCTCAAGTCTCATTTACTGACATCAGCTTCAGTCTTGGGATCTGAAGTTGCACTCTCGCCAACAGCACGCGACAAGGCGTTCGTGATGAACATGTACTTTCCCGGGGTGAAGCATACCTTCAAATCATACTTCTGGAGTACTGAAAGGACTCAAAAGATTCAGCGATTTTACATACAATGGAATGAGCAGTTTATGGTCGGTTTCAACCTCCAAACTCTGGCCATGGATAAAGTGATGGAAACGTTCCCATGCGAAGGTAGTGGCGAGTATCGCCTTCTCGATTTGTGCGTAGTGCGACTCACACTCGATCATGGCACGCGAAGCGTACGGGACTCACCGTCATAGTACTGTTTTATCACTGTGCCCAAGCCTGACTGTGATGCGTCTGCAGAGATCTTTGTTGTTTCTTTGCTTGATCATAGAATTTCAATACTGGATTTTCAGCTCGCAACTGCTGTCATGGATCCTCATGTGCTGATCCCCAACTCTATTCGGTCTTGTTGGCAAGCAATGTTCCCAGAGGAGAAGATTTGGTTGACAAGTCTGGAATGAATTTGCCCAAGTAATTTTATTCACCTGTGCCCCAGTCTCCAACTTGAATGTGAGGATTACAAGCGTCAAGTCCGTCATTCATAATCCAGCCGTCGTCCATTAGAGAATATCCGCGTCCATAATCCAAAGACCTATTCCATATTCCATATAACAGTATTAGTATTAACCTCAATGGCCCATAAGGATTCAATCTCTCTCTTTTTCCGTAATTGACTACACAGTATCCACATGAAAGTCCCCATAGGCAGAATCCGTTTCCCAGATTTGCAGCAAATGTCAAAGAGATCGTGCACATCACATTTTTTACAAATGTTTCCTTATGCTGAGCAAGGTTACACCTATCACATCGTGGTTGCTTTTACTTAGTACCGTCAGTCTAAAATTTGCCCGTTTTTAACTGCTGATACCTCCGATTTAATATTTCCTGTTTCACCGCATTGACCGAAACATTGACTATGTCGTCACCACAAAGCTCCTTAGCTTGCATTTTAACAGCCTCCGCTGCTCTACATATTTGCAATGCATTAGCCAATGCCAGATCATCTTCCATGACAAGGTGCTCCCTGGCTATATTATCAGGTATGCCACAAATTATACGGTCCCTAATCAGAGACTCCTGAAGTTCCCCAAATGCACATGCCCTACTACGAGTGCGCCACGAGTGACATTTTGATCAATGGTTTTACCACGAAATTGTGAAGAACTTGCGGCGCACATTTATCTTTGGAATACAATATTGTTCAAATTTCTGCAGAATGGGAGCTAGACTCACTTTTTCACCCACTGCAAACTGGAATGTATCGTAAAGATCCAATGTCTCGTCACCTATTACGCGCAGAAGGATAGTCGACCTGCGAATGTCATTTTTGTCTTTCCCGATTGCTGATAAATAGAGGTGAAATATCTGTCTGAAGCGTTTTCAATTTTCAACCAATTTGCCAGTCTGTTGTAATGCGAGAAGAGGGTGAAATTCCATCTTTCGAATATTTATTTCAGCGAAATAAGTTCAGTTCCAAACATATTTACAGTTCCGTACAATATGTGTTGTTGTTGTAATACGCACGTGATACACACGCGATACTCAAGAAACATACAAGACATTTCGTTCACACATTTCTCCTACCTGCCCACTTCTGTCACCATGTAATATTTGGTCCTACCACTAAGTCAACGATGGATGTGCCATGAAATAGATTTAATCAGAAGCGAGCAACATGTGCAAACACACTCGGCAAGATGGCGGATCCCCGGCAAGGACAACATAAGGAGGCGTGTCCACATAACATATGAGACTATGATAAGGGACCATCCCTAATCTACATATGTCTACATATGTGTCAAGACATATCATAACTGGAGCACGCGTTCATGTGTAAATTCAAAATGGCGACCATGTGGGGGATATTTTCGTCATTTTTCTTCAAAATTCCTGCTTTTCTGCGAGGAGAACTGAGCAAAAGCTATTTCCTTTCACATCAGATTATTACTTAATAATTTGTCATGTATTTTTTGAAAAATCTGAACGAAAAATCGTCCCAAAATTCCTTTTTTGATAATGACGTCACTGTGACGTCACCATGGCATCCATCTTGAATGTTTTTGTATTTTGTAGTAAAGCTTAAGCCAAAGATATAGTGTGGTAAGTTTCAGCCCTCTAGTCTTAGGGATACCGAAAATATATAGGAGGGGACACTTTCTCCATCCGCTGTGAACATAGGTCCTCCCCAGTGACCCTAAGTGACCTCACAAAATCACGTAAGCAAAAGTGACGTCATATGAACACTCGCATACCGCATGAAATCTATTTTCAGAGCAGATTTGAGTTGAAGTAAACTATAGTAATATTATAGTATGTGCTTTTTTCACGTCTTGTGAACCAAATTTACCTAACATATACTGTCCAGAAAGTGAGGTGTTATGGCGGAGGTCTGCTGGTCAAATTTTGTCCAATGATAGATACAACAGGCGTCATTTCGACCGTTTCCGGAGAGATCACTGCATTCCCTCTCATTTTTCCGCAGAAAAGTATTTTCCTGAAAACTGAGGCTAAAACTTTGACTTTGAAACCGTACAAAATCGGATTTATGCAAGAATTAAGCCATAGAAATAAGTATAAGATCTTATAAACTGCATCAGGCCATTCACCTTCGTCACCGAGGAAGGTCACCACAGTCGAAAGAACATATCCAAGGAGCCATGCGAAGAGCAAGCGGCAAAGTATTATGGACATCCGAGCTTGTCGTCGCTGTCGTAAAGCCAGTGTTAATGAATTTGTTCTGACGTACCAGAAAAGTTTGCAGTAAAAGATGGCGACGAAAACAACAGGCAATATGAAAAGAACAGCGAAGAAGGCGAGTTTTCTGTAAATCGACTCCGATGCAACGGCAAAACACAGAGCGACTGACGTCCGGACGCGGATCCGTGCCGAATAACTCTCGTCGGTGGTTACAAGGCCTTGAACTAGCGCATCGGCGAAAAGGCAGGTCGTCGTTAAGACGATTAACTTTCTCCATTTGAGCACATCTGGTTGTTGGAGTAGTGGACTGCAGACCAACTTGTAACGATAATAGCCTATGAGACACTGTAAATGTAAGGCGAACAAGAAGAGAACTCTAGTCAGATATATAGAAACCCCGCATACGAAAGGGGTAACGTACCCCCGCAATTGGCTTACGATGCTGGACGGAACAACAAAGCAACAAACTGTAAAGTCGATGGCGGCTAGATACACGATAAGGCCATGGTGGGGTGTCCTCAACCTCTTCTCCACGACCGGAGATAGAAGTACAAGAGTATTTCCTATACCGCCGAGTATCACCAATGATGTTAATACAATGATGTATGGATAACTCACGTCAATCTGGTCCGGTCTGGCTACAGATATGTTGTTGATATCAGCGCTGATATTGTCGGTGCTAACGTTCGCCATTTCGACTGTGAAGACTTCTGTTGAAGTAAGAAGCCGCTGTGTTATACAAGAACACAGTAAGGAGCCGCTGTGTTATACAAGAACACAGTAAGGAGCCGCTGTGTTATACAAGAACACAGTAAGGAGCCGCTGTGTTATACAAGAACACAGTAAGGAGCCGCTGTGTTATACAAGAACACAGTAAGGAGCCGCTGGGTTATACAAGAACACAGTAAGGAGCCGCTGTGTTATACAAGAACACAGTAAGGAGCCGCTGGGTTATACAAGAACACAGTAAGGAGCCGCTGTGTTATACAAGAACACAGTAAGGAGCCGCTGTGTTATACAAGAACACAGTAAGGAGCCGCTGTGTAGCACAAGGAACAAGTAAGGAGCCGCTGGGAAGAACAAAGAACACAGTAAGGAGCCGCTGTGTTATACAAGAACACAGTAAGGAGCCGCTGGGTTATACAAGAACACAGTAAGGAGCCGCTGTGTTATACAAGAACACAGTAAGGAGCCGCTGTGTTATACAAGAACACAGTAAGGAGCCGCTGTGTTATACAAGAACACAGGAGGATGCTCTGTCGTGCTCTCGTCTTCTCTCGCAATCATAAACTGATTTGAAAAGTTCAGTTGTATTATTGACTTAATGAGGCAGATTTTTCCACGTCAGTGTTTCCATATGCGCAGTCATTTTTGCTAGCTATTGCCTGAAGTGTTAATTGTAGAGACAGGTCGGCCAGAGACCATATACAATTTGATAGCGAACAAGTCCCCATCTCTATCATCAGGTTAGGGTCAACCCATACCTTCCCATACAAGCGTTTTCGTAATTCCGGTAGAGAAATGAATCTTTTTGACGAAAAGATATCCGTATAATGCCGCATCAAATCCTGAGATATTTAGAATTCTATAATATAAAAAAACATTTCCTGAAATTTCACTTTTAGCTAAAAAGTGAATATGCGTGGATTCTGACAAAAATTCTATTTTTATTTCCATTTTCTCACATGGAATGTTTGCACCTATTGACCAAACTATGCATTTAAGAATTTCATCATCGGCAAAATTGTTTTGTGGAAGTTATTCACAAAATCACTTTTTCTGCCGAAATGTGAGATTTTCAATTCAACGAAATTTCTAAAAGTACGATCCTGAAATAAAGTGTTATTATTGGTAGCAAGTTTCAAAGAAAATAAACCGGGAAAGTAGCAAAAATTAAATTAATTCGCGCAAAACCTTGAATGCAAACTCGCCAATGTTTTTTTCAGAGATGCGAATAGATACTAGTTTCATATTCCAACTATCAATGCAAGTCCATTCGATCGTCGTAATATCAGATATTTATACCGAACTGTGACGGTTGGTCCTAATTGATCATTGCTATATAAAGAGAGAGACTTTGAAATTTAACGTCGTGTTCAGCAATATTTCAGCTTTTTTGCGATAATCAAACAAAATTCTAAGTTTTCAAGCCAATAACCTAGTAATCGAACACATTAAAACAAACACACATTAAAACTTATGTAACAAACCAACTTCTCTCAAATAACCGAAAGTCCTCTCTCACCCGACTAAAAAGATCCTCCAAAGGATAGTCACTCGATAAAAAGAATCACTTACGTAACAGGTCATAAATGCTAACAGTGACTTATATGGTGAACAAGGAAATGAGAAAAAAAACCCTCTACCCCGAGCGCTTTAAAAATAAATGTAACTAAAATGACGCTCACAGAGAGCATCTGAAAAGTGTTTTGTATATCCTATGGAATATACATCAAAACAGTGTCAAAAGTGTTTTCAGGTGTGATACAAGATGAAACGCGCTATTGAGTTCTTGTTTTAACCATAGCTCGTAAGGCCGTATACTGTTTGAAACACAAGGCATTGCAGAGCGATCCAACTATATGTTCAAAATTGTAAAATCGTGGCCAAATGCATAAATAAATGCCCAGTGGTTATGTCCAGGGCTTAACTGAAAAAAAACAAAAAAAAAAAAAACATGTAAGCGACCCTTGACGAGGAACAGCGTCATGATCTGTGTAATATATCCCAGCGTTAATTATTGCAGCACAATTTTCATTCGTATCACCTGCATCCGTACTCATTCCCTTGAATCTACTTTCCTGAGCTTTTGTTATTGATTTCTGAAACTCCAAGGATACATACAAATTGGTTATTGTCTTGTATAGTGTAGTCACGATGTTCTGTGATATATCTATTACCGCCAAAGTATGGGCTCCAGATACCACATACAATATTCAACCGTCGTCCGCAAAAAAAAAATTCGCGTCAATAATCGACAGATCTTTTTCGTGCGACAGTTACTATCAATTCCAAATACTTACGCATAAAATAACGAGAGATCCTGAAGGGTCTTGGCGCCCACCATTGTCCGATAATTGTAAGCTAATGACAAGAGGATCTTTTTGTCCATTGTTACTAAGAACAAACGATTGATTTGTAATTTTGTTTACAGAATTTCGAATCTGAGCGAAAAAGATCGAAAAAGGGACACTGGAAAACACCAAGATATCATCTTTATAAGTTTAAGGAGTTTCAAGATTTCTAGAAACTGTATTTATGTCAGTTGTTATAGTAAAAGAGCAAAGTTAGTCTGAAAGTGAATGTCCGGAGGATCAATCGTCTTCGTTTTGTAGTATTTTTGTTTGCACGTGTCATCACTGGGTACTGGAAGCGAAGACAAATCTCTTTGACCCTTTGGCATGAGCTATGAAACATACTTAAGATTTTATAATTAGGAACGAATGCTAATTCTGTTCTGTTTACTGGGCTAGTTTGAGATATCTCTTTTAAGATACCATGCTCGAAAATAGTAACACGGTAAAATACTTAATACTGAAGGAATCCCGCAGTAATGTTGAAACTTCGAAAGTGTCTGAATCCTGATTATCTCCCTTGGATCGAAACACGCAGTAGTGTAAAGTTGTCGAGTTGTAACGTTGTGTCACAGAGTGACGTCCCTTCATGTAGCCGACCCGTCGGCAGACGAAACAGTTCACTGGACTAAGAAAAGTGACTAAAAAATTGGAATACATTTTAATTCCGAATTATTTGAACTCCTTGATATGGAAGGTGAAGGTGTGGATATTCTCTATAGTCACCATATAGAATATGTCCCACCGTTTGATCCGCCGACTCGTGTGATGCATCGTCACAACTCGGGAATACCGTATTAATTTTAAGCATAACTTGGATTTTCTAATCAGACCAAAAAAGGTATCTTGCACAACTAGGCCCCATGTGGGACCAAATTTCAGAAAGATCCATGAAGTAGTCCCTGAGAATTGACGATAACAATGTTTCAAGGGGGAATTCAAGATGGTCACCTGGCGGTCATATTGGATTTTAGAATCGGACCAAAAAAGGTATCTTGCACAACTGGACCACAAGGGGAACCCGTGTACCAAATTTGAGGAAGATCCATGCAGTACTTCTTGAGAAATCACGATAACAAAGTTTCATGGGAAATCCAAGATGGGCGCCTGGTGGCCATAATGGATTTTCGAATCGGACCGAAAAAGATATCTTGCACAACTAGATCACAAGAGGAACCTGTGTACCAAATTTGAGAAAGATCCATGCAGTAGTTCCTGACAAATCGCGATAACAAGAATTGTTTACGGACGGACGGACGTCCGTTCTTGCATTTGATACCTTAAGGGAGTAGAGGACGTTCATTTCTAGAGGTTGAATTTTTTTTTAAATTTCAGGATTTTTTCATCAGGTTAGGAGAATATGATCCATGGAAAAAAAATAGGGGGTCACCATACTCGTTAAAAAAATATGGTAGCCAAAAGCATGTATACCATTTAAAAGCCATAACACTGAATACATAGGGAAATTTTGATTTTTTCTTCTTTGATGCTCAATAAATCAAACTTAAAGGTCAAATTTTTCCCATTTTGCTATATAATACTAAACACATATAGTGCTTGTTAAATATGTAATAAAAACAGGGGGACACCATACTTTCTTAGAAAATATTAGCGGTATAACAGATAAACTGAGCCTTTTCAGTCCTATTTCCAGGAGGGGGTGGGGGTGGGGAATCGGGGTGGGTGTGGAGAATATTATTGAAGTTCCAATTATTAGCCATTCAGAAGTTTTCTTTTTGTTGAAAGTGAATAGGAGTGAATTTGGGGGTATTCCGGAGGAATAATTTTTACCCTATGGAACACTTTGCACCCCCCAACCGTTGAATTTAAAATGCTAATTTTGTGGTCCGTCCCATCACACTATCGACCCACCAGTAGAACGCATAAATGGTTGTGTTGTGTCTTTTGTTGATTTTTATTCCATTTTGAGATGTCTGCGTACTTTTGTTAAGAAATTCAGCTTGTTTTGAAAAATCCGACAAATCACCATGTTGTAGCCCCACAAGAGCAGGGAAATGAACGTCCTCTACTCCCTTAAGTGGTCATTCTTGCGTATAAGGACGTCTTAAGTGGTTTTTTCTTCTTAAGTGGTTAACCTCCTAAGAATGCCTTGTGCAATTCTCTACAATCCTGTCTAAAGTGATGGATATTCTCTATAAGAAACGATTTTAAAACAGTATTTTCTCTATAAGAAACGATTTTAAAACACTGTTTTTTTCTTGGTGTTTTTGAAGTAAACATCCATCAGTGGTATTATTGTGCAACATTGCAGCCAACTTTCAACAATGTTTCGTTACAATGTTGCACAATTGTAACCACTTAAGGTTCGAATGTGGGACGGACGGACGGACGACGGACGCCTGGACGGACGACGGACGACGGACCACGGACGAAAAGCGATTTGACCAGCCCACCATCTGGTGATGGTGGGCTAAAAATATATAAAGATGGTTTCCTGTAAGAAATTTAATTTGTCTAATTATGTTTGTCAGTCCTGTTTTGATTGTGACTTTTCATTTGCACTCCATGGCGATGCAAAACACATGACGTTCATCTTACATGGAGTCTTTCGGATAACTAAATACCTAATTATAGGAAACAATCTTGTGTTTTTATTAATTTCATTTCATTCACATTTAGAATTGGCGGTAACTGTCATACGAAATAGGCCTTTCGATTATTGACGCGGAAATTCTTGTATGGACGACGGCTGAATATTGAATGTCGGATCTGACGCGTGCTATTATATATACAATGAAACAAAAAAAAATCCTTATAAATATTCCGTTGGCGCTATAGTCGGAAATATTCCATAACGTGACGTCATCCACCCACATTTGCGCCCCATTTTACGAGATTTCAGAGTTATATACTACTCAGGTGTTATTCTGCTTTTGTTTAGGAAAGGTGTGAAACTGCTCTCTGAACTCACTCTGAGACACATGCTCTGAGCCTCTTTAACAGACTCCTTTGTTTTGCATTACACAGAAGTCCAGGGCAACAAAATCTGCCTTTCAATGTACCATTTAGCAGTAGGCCTATGGGAAGAGGAGGGCTGGGAGAAGTGGGACACTACTTCCGGTTTGGCACACTTGTCACCACACACATGACAATATGAATCTTTACAACTCATATGTGACTGTGATATGAACTACTATTTAAGGCCTCCCACACACAACACTTGATTAACCGGTTGACTGAAATTTGCCAGCTCTGATACGGGACAAATCAAAAGTCACAATTCGGTGTAAGATGGGACGCCGTTGGGAGACTCGGGACACAGGGCTCAGAGAAATGGGACGCACGAAAATGAAAACTAACATGAACTTTCAACACATTATTGGCATCAAATAACGGATAGGAAAAACGACAGAGAATCACAACACGGAAATGTACAAATGGAACATACGGGGAAGAAGTGTACCACCCGTCAGGGAGATGTGGCAAATATGTCCCGACTCTTCCCAAGGGCACAAATTGCAAACACGATCCTATTTCTTCTAAGGCTGTGGACACTGTCGTAAATTGACATTAACAATCGGTATTGAGAACCGACCCATATATGTTGTCAAACATCTACACCATCATGTAGAAGTTGTCAAATATAAAAAGTTCAAATCCAGTTCATTCTCATTCACCAAAGGTTATGTAGACGATCTCCTTTAGAAGTGAATAATTATTATATATGTGACGCTGTGAGGGGTAATCCCTTCTCCCCCCACCCCCTTTTCACTAGACTTGAAGTGGACAACTGATATAGAATGACTTAAATGGAGATATCTCCAGGCTAAATTGTCATGTGATCCAACATGGAGGACAATTCTTTAAAAATCAATCAAGTGATCAAGAATCTCAGATCGATACTTCATATACCGATTATTGATCCTCTCCTGATCCTTCGATTTTGCTCCTGATCCTCCAGCTTGGGGCCCCAATTTTCTTCCTGACTCCGCTTCTGAATCTTGTCAGTGCAGGTACTCTCCTTTTCACACTACTGGTACATGGTTATTTCCATTTTATATTAAAACATTATACCTCTGATACAACTATCGCACTCATTATAAGTGTGGAGGGCTACTTCATTAATACCCACAATGCATTGTTTCATGCTATACTTATTTGTTGTTAGTGCAAAAATGTTAATTTGTTAATTTCCCTTTAATAATTCAATTAAAATGTATTTCGTGGAAAATAATGCGGTATAAAAAGCGTTGAAATTAGTAAAATTATATTTACATTAAATAATAATACTCTAAATATGTATATTTACACATGTGATTGATGAATTTAGTAATTCTTTGATGAAAGATTATTTTTTACGAAACTCTTTATTTGATTAATTACCGGTATATACATTCATTCTTTTTTTTCAGTCTCATAATCTATTTCAATTTATTAATATATATATAACATTATGATCTAAAACATATTATGGCAGAGATAATTAAAATTGCAGTTCCACACCCATCGTTGGATAATGTATTCAGTTCCTATATCATATGATTAATTGGTTTCAACAATTAACCCTGAGGGTTATTTCCGTTATAATAGATAATAGATTTTCATTCATGCTGTATTTATGAATTAGGAATAAAGTGCATGTAATATTTTGAACATCATTATAAATAAATTACTAATGATAATTTAGCAGGTTACATTTGATAGAGACACAACATATTGTTACGTCAACAAAGAGTAACAGAAAGATTTGTGAAGTCAAGGATTAACAATCAAATATTTATTTACAATACTAAAATCATATACAATTTAAGTAAGGTTAATACAACAAACAAATGTGAAATATAGTCTTACTGTTCAATGCTATATCGATGTGCACTTTACAGCCCTTGTTGCTCCCAGAATAGCAGATTTGGTTGACAAATCTGGGATGAATTTGCCCAAGTAATTTTATTCACCTGTGCCCCAGTGTCCAACTTGAATGGGAGGATATAACCTCAATGGCCTCTAAGGATCCAATCTCTCTCTTTTTCCGTAATTGAGTACACAGTATCCACATAAAAGTCCCCATGGGCCGAAGCTGTTTCCCAGATTTGCAGCAAATATTAAAGTGATCGTGCACATCACATTTTTTACAAATGTTTCCTTGTGCTGAGCAAGGTTACAACTATCACACCATCTGCACAAGTCCAGGTAGCCTAATCCCTAAATCTTCGAAGAGGGTTCGATCGTAATCTATCGATTGATACACTGGCTCGCGAGAATGCTATCACACCGTTGTTGCTTTTGCTTAGTACCGTCAGTCCAAAATTTGCCCGTTTTTAACTGCTGATACCTCCGATTTAATATTTCCTGTTTCACCGCATTGACCGAAACATTGACTATGTCGTCACCACAAAGCTCCTTAGCTTGCATTTTAACAGCCTCCGCTGCCCTACATATTTGCAATGCCATAGCCAATGCCAGATCAGCTTCCCTGACAAGGTGCTCCCTGGCTATATTATCAGGTATGCCACAAATTATACGGTCTCTAATCAGAGACTCCTCAAGTTCCCGAATGTACATGTCCTACTACGAGTGCGCCACGAATGACATATTGATCAATGGTTTCACCAATTTTCTGTGAAATTGTAAAGAACTTGCGGCGCACATTTATCTTTGGAATACAATATTGTTCAAATTTCTGCAGAATTGGAGCTAGACTCACATTTTCATCCACTGTAAACTGGAATGTAATGTAAAGATCCAATGTCTCGTCGCCTATTGCGCACAGAAGGATAGTCGACCTGCGAATGTCATTTTTGTCTTTCCCGATTGCTGATTAATAGAGGTGAAATATCTGTCTGAAGCGTTTTCAATTTTCAACCAATTTGCCAGCCTGTGGTAATGCGGGAAGAGGGTGAAATTCCATCTTTCGAATATTTATTTCAGCGAAATGAGTTCAGTTCCAAACATATTTACAGTTCTGTACAATGTGTTGTTGTTGTTGTAATACGCACGTGATACACACGCGATACTCAAGAAACACACAAGACATTTCGTTTACACATTTCTCCTACCTGCCCACTTCTGTCACCATGTAATGTTTGTTCCTACTACTAAGCCAACGATGGATGTGCCATGAAATAGATTTAATCAGAAGCGAGCAACATGTGCAAACACACTCGGCAAGATGGCGGATCTCCGGCAAGGACAACATAAGGAGGCGTGTCCACATAACATATGAGACTATGATAAGGGACCATCCCTAATCTACATATGTCTACAAATGTATCAAGACATATCATAACGGGAGCACGCGTTCATGGGTAAATTCAAAATGGCGACCATGTGGGGGATATTTTCGTCATTTTTCCTCAAAATTCCTGCTTTTCTGCGAAGAGAACTGAGCAAAAGCTATTTCCTTTCACATCAGATTATTACTTAATAATTTGTCATGTATTTTTTGAAAAATCTGAACGAAAAATCGTCCCAAAATTCCTTTTTTGATAATGACGCCACTGTGACGTCACCATGGCATCCATCTTGGATTTTTTTGCATTTGCTAGTAAAGCTTGATCCAAAGATATAGTGTGGTAAGTAATGTATCAGCCCTCTAGCCTTAGGGACACTTTCTCCATGCGCTGTGAACATAGGTCCTCCCCAGTGACCCTAAGTGACCTCACAAAATCACGTAAGCAAAAGTGACGTCATATGAACACTCGCATACCGCATGAAATCTATTTTCAGAGCAGATTTGAGTTGAAGTAAACTATAGTAATATTATAGTATGTGCTTTTTTCACGTCTTGTTAACCAAATTTACCTTACATATACTGTCCAGAAAGTGAGGTGTTATGGCGGAGGTCTGCTGGTCAAATTTTGTCCAATTATAGATACAACAGGCGTCATTTCGACCGTTTCCGGAGAGATCACTGCATTCCCTCTCATTTTTCCGCAGAAAAGTATTTTCCTGAAAACTGATGCTAACTCTTTAACTTTGAAACCGTACAAAATCGGATTTATGCAAGAATTAAGCCATAGGAATAAGTATAAGATCTTATAAACTGCATCAGGCCATTCAGCTTCGTCATCGAGGAAGGTCACCACAGTCAAAAGAACATATCCAAGGAGCCATGCGAAGAGCAAGCGGCAAAGTATTATGGACATCCGAGCTTGTCGTCGCTGTCGTAAAGCCAGTGTTAATGAATTTGTTCTGACGTACCAGAAAAGCTTGCAGTAAAAGATGGCGACGAAAACAACAGGCAATATGAAAAGAACAGCGGTTAAGGCGAGTTTTGTGTAAATCCACTCCGATGCAACGGCAAAACACAAAGCGACGGACATCTGGACGCGGATCCGTGCCGAGAAGCTCTCGGCGGTGGTTACAAGGCCATGAAAAAGCCCATCGGCGAAAAGGCAGGTCGTCGTTAAGGCGATTGACTTTCTCCATTTGAGCACATCTGGTTGTTGGTGTAGTGGACTGCAGACCAACTTGTAACGATAATAGCCTATGAGGCACTGCAAATGTAAGGCGAACAAGAAGAGAACTTTAGTCAGATGTATAGAAACCCGCATACGAAAGGGGTAACGTACCCCCGCAATTGGCTTACGATGCTGGACGGAACAACAAAGCAACAAACTGTTAAGTCGATGGCGGCTAGATACACGATAAGGCCATGGTGGGGTGTCCTCAACCTCTTCTCCACGACCGGAGATAGAAGTACAAGAGTATTTCCTATACCGCCGAGTATCACCAACGATGTTAATACAATGATGTATGGATAACTCACGTCAATCTGGTCCGGTCTGGCTACAGATATGTTGTTGATATCAGCGCTGATATTGTCGGTGCTAACGTTCGCCATTTCGACTGTGAAGACTTCTGTTGAAGTAAGAAGCCGCTGTGTTATACAAGAACACAGTAAGGAGCCGCTGTGTTATACAAGAACACAGTAAGGAGCCGCTGTGTTATACAAGAACACAGTAAGGAGCCGCTGTGTTATACAAGAACACAGTAAGGAGCCGCTGTGTTATACAAGAACACAGGAGGATGTTCTGTCGTGCTCTCGTCTTCTCTCGCAATCATCAACTCATTTGAACAGTTCAGTTGCATTATTGACAATGCGGCAGATTTTTCCACGTCAGTGTTTCCATATGCGCAGTCATTTTTGTTAGCTATTTCCTGAAGTGTTAATTGTATAGACACCTCAAATCACGGGTAGATCTTTCTGAAGATCCAATCCATCAAGAGACAGGTCAGCCAGAGACCATATACAAATTAATAGCGACCAAGCGACCCATCTCTATCATCAGGTTAGGGTTAACCCATACCTTCCCATACAAGCGTTTTCATAATTCCGGTAGTGAAATGAATCTTTTTGACGAAAAGATATCCGTATAATGCCGCTTCAAATCCTGAGATATTTAGAATTCTATAATATGCGAAACATTTCGTGAAATTTCACTTTTAGCTAAAAAGTGCCTCTGCATCGATTCTGACAAAAAGAAATCTATTTTTATTTCCATTTTCTCACATGGAATGCTTGCACATACTGACCAAACTATGCCTTTAAGAATTTCATCATCGGCAAAATTGTTTTGTAGAAGTTATTCACAAAATCACTTTTTCTGCCGAAATGTGAGATTTTCAATAGTACGATCCTGAAATGAAGTTTTATTATTGGTAGCAGGTTTCAAAGAAAATAAACCGGGAAAGTAGCAAAACTTGCGCGTTTCAGTATTTTTTTTTTAATTAATTGATGCAAAACCTTGAATGTAAACTCGCCAATGTTTTTTCAGAGATGCGAATAGATACTATTTTCATATTTCAACTATCAGTTTTTCACTGAAAGTCCATTCGATCGTGGTAATGTCAGATAGTTATATACCGAACTGTGACGGTTGGTCCTAATTGATCATTGCTATGTAGAGAGAGAGAATTAAGGTTTAGCGTCGTGTTCAGCAATATTTCAGCTTTTTTGCGATGACAAACAAAATTCTAAGTATTCAAGCCAATGACCTAGTAATCCAACACATTAAAACAAGCACACATTAAAACTTATGCAACAAACCAACTTCTCTCAAATAACCGAAAGTCCTCTCTCACCCGACTAAAAAGATCCTCCAAAGTAGTCATTCGATAAAAAGAATCTCTTACGTAACAGGTCATAAATGCCAACAGTGACTTATTTCGTGAACAAGGAATGAGAAAAAACCCTCTACCCCGAGCGCTTTAAAAATAAATGTCACTAAAATGGCGCTCACAGAGAGCATCTGAAAAATGTTTTGTATCAAAACAGTGTCAAAAGTGTTTTCAGGTGATACAAGATGAAACGCGCTATTGAGTTTTTTTAACCATCGCTCGAAAGGCCGTATACTGTTTGAAACACAAGGCATTGCAGAGCGATCCAACTATATGTTCAACATGTAAGCGACCCTTGACGAGGTATAGCGTCATGATCTGAGTAATATATCCCAGCGTTAATTATTGTAGCACAATTTTCATTCCTATCACCTGCATCCGTATACTCATTCCCGTGAATTTACTTTCCTGAGCTTTTGTTATTGATTTCTGAAACTCCAAGGATACATGCAAATTGGTTATTGTCTTGTATAGTGTAGTCACGATGTTCTGTGATATATCCATTATCGTCCAATTATGAGCGTCAGATACCACAATTAACATTCAACCGTCAACAAATAGAATTTTCGCGTCAATAATCGACCGATCTTTTTCGTGCGACAGTTATTGTCATGGGACATTACAGGTTAGTTTTTCTGTGTATTCTTGCATTTGCCAGGTTTACCCCAGGTTAAGGCGTTTGCTCCATCAGACGTCATCGATGCTCATCCGTTAACATCAGGTGAGTAATTTCTTTGAGCTGATCCACAGGGGCTCGTTACCGTTGTTAATTGGTTAATTGAGTTGAGTACGGGGGGGTCGAGGTACGGAATAAATGGGGAAGCGAGGGCAATCAAGTCAGAGCCGTCGCCTCACCACGCTCAAAAAGTCTTGTTTTATATCCCCTTGTCTTCGAAAATCGAATAAACTTCCCTTTTAGCAGATCGAGAAATGGCTAAAACGCAGATATCATACTTTACCATCTCCCGATCTGGCCTCTGTATGCAAAAAATGTCCATTTACCCGCCAAATTTTAACCGATATTTCCAGACTGACCAAAATCTCGATAACTCCTCTCGCCACAGTACCCGAGAACGAGCGAGACTTCCTCGTCAGGCCCGAGTTCGTCGCGAGCCGCCAGTCGCTATGCCCGTGGTGGCTGTAAGGGCAACATACTTTCCCTGTTGTTTTAAAAGATTTGCCACTTTTCTTATTAAAAACGTTTTTCCAGTACCTGCCTGCCCCTGTATAATAACAGTGTGTCCTTCGAGAGAGGCAGTCTCACCTTGCTTGCTCTCGTCTTCCGCCATTTTGGTCTCAAGTCAACTGATACCAGCTGATAGTTGGCTCGCGACGAACCCTGGTGAGGAAGTCTCGCCCGTTCTCGAGCACTGTGGCACACTTGTCACCACATACATGACAGTACGAATCTTTACAACTCATATGTGACTGTGATATGAACTACTATTGAAGGCCTCCCACACATAACACTTGCTTAACCGGTTGACTAAAATTTGCCAGCTCTGATACGGGACAAATCAAAAGTAACATTTCGAGGTAAGACTCTGGACGCTGGGCTCAGGGAAATGGGGCAACAAAAATGAAAACTAACATGAACTTTCAACACATTATTGGCCTCAAATAACGGATAGGAAAAACGACAGAGAATCGATCACAACACGGAAATGTACAAATGGAACATACGGGGAAGAAGTGTACCACCCGTCAGGGAGATTTGGAAAATATGTCTCAACTCTTCCCAAGGGCATAAATTGCAAACACGACCATTTCTTCTAAGGCTGTGGATACTGTCGTAAATTGACATTAACAATCGGTTTTGAGAACCGACCCATATATGTTGTCGTATAACTACACCATCATGTAGAAGTTGTCAAATATAAAAAAGTTCAAATCCAGTTCAGTCTCATTCATTAAAGGTTATAGACGATCTCCTTTAGAATTGAATAATTATTATATAAGTGACGCTCTGAAGGGTAATCCCTCCTCTCCCCCCTCTTCACTAGACTTGAAGTGGACCACTGATATAGAATGACTTAAATGGAGATATCTCCAGGCTAAATTGTCATGTGATCCAACATGGAGGACAATTCTTAACAAATCGCAATCAGGTGATCAAACTTAGCGTACAGTTCTTTAAAAATCAACCAAGTGATCAAGAATCTCAGATCGATACTTCATATACCGAGTATTGATCCTCTCCTGATCCTTCGATTTTGCTCCTGATCCTCCAGCTTGGGGCCCCAATTTTCTTCCTGACTCCGCTCCTGAATCTTGTCAGTGCAGGTACTCTCCTTTTCACACTACTGGTGCATGGTTATTTCCATTTTATATTAAAACATTATACCTCTGATACAACTATCGCACTCATTATAAGTGTGGAGGGCTACTTCATTAATACCCACAATGCATTGTTTCATGCTATACTTATTTGTTGTTAGTGCAAAAATGTTAATTTGTTAATTTCCCTTTAATAATTCAATTAAAATGTATTTCGTGGAAAATAATGCGGTATAAAAAGCGTTGAAATTAGTAAAATTATATTTACATTAAATAATAATACTCTAAATATGTATATTTACACATGTGATTGATGGACTTGGTAATTCTTTGATGAATGATTAATTTTTACGAAACTCTTTATTTGATTAATTACCGGTATAAACATTCTCGAGATTTTGTCCAACTTTTTTTTTCACTTTCATAATCTATTTTAATTTATTAATATATATAACATTATGATCTAAAACATATTATGGCACAGCTAATTAAATTGCAGTTCCACACCCATCGTTGGATAATGTATTCAGTTCCTATATCATATGATTAATTGGTTTTAACAATTAACCCTGAGGGTTATTTCCGTTATAATAGATACTAAATTTTCATTCATGCTGTATATATGAATTAGGAATAAAGTGCATGTAATATTTTGAACATCATTATAAATAAATTACTAATGATCATTTAGCATGTTACATTTGATAGAGACAAAACATATCTGTCCTTGTAAAAATACAATTCAATTATTGAATGGCAACAACTTCATGCACTTGAAAAATGAGTGCTGAAATTGATCCAGTAGTTGTCAGTATTACCACATGCATCAGCTAAAGTCTACCGACGTAACCCCAACGTAATCCGCCATTTTCGAGTCATGTGATGTCCTACTTGTTCCAAATTACAGATCTACCACACCTCTTGGATGATACGAAAGTTACCTATATATTTTGTAAGCCCAGGCAATATCTGTTTTCCGAAGTGGTATAAAAACCTGTAATTTATCAGATTTCTCGAGTCTGTTCTCCGCCGGATGAAGGCCGAACAGAATCCCGTAAAGTACCGGATGGATGGCGAAGTGTACGCAAATGACCAAAGGCCCTCACAGTTAATATTCCTACGAAGTAGGCTACAGATCGCAAATTGTCCGGTAATGAGTCAGTCAGTCAGGCAGTCAGTCAGTCCATCCAAATCCTTTCGTCGGCAAAATAAGGAGAACCGTTGACATTAGAACCTTGATTTTTGGCATAAACGTGCATTAGGGCATTGTTACCTGCAAGTTCTGATCTGAAATAATTCTGATTAAAATTAGATTTATAATTAACACTTCAGTATATTGTTATAGATAAATGTATACTGTAGCCTTTAACGTGTATCCTATTTCACATCCAAACACTTCATCATTGACCACATCCAGGTCAAATTACCCACTGCTGCTAAAAATACCCGGTCATTGATCCCCTTTCCACTGTATGCCACATCAGTCCACAGAAAATACACGGCACATTCTTGTACTCCCAGCCTTATCACATTTGATGGCATGTTTAGCGGGCTGTTTAATGTCTAAGCTAGGAAATGTTCCAGGGTAGTTGACAGGCATGCAATAAGATACTATAGTATCTGCTATACAGGAGGGTTGTGATGGGGGCGAATTAATAGTGGGTGATTTGACTTCAATAAAAAACAGCATTGAAACACATCAGTAAAATACATCAAACGTGCACATGTATACATGGCTGTTATGGGAGTTCAACTCAACAGTTTGTTTATGTGTATATTAATATTTCTACATTGCCTAGAAATAACTACAGACTTGTACTACCTGTACTTGGAGGAAATATTAAAAAACAATGAGGAAATTATTAAAGAATTATATTCACCTGTGACACCCTCATACATGTATGCACTGATGAAGCCAAATATTTAAACACACACACGGGGGGGGGGGGGGGTTAAATGTTCTTGATTTAGCTCTACCAAAAGACACAAGAATACTAGAACATATGTAATAATACCTACTAAAAGTATATTGGATCATATTTAGCTTTATCCACCACCTGCAGCATAAACAAGATATCTGAGGGCAATTATTATGTGTTTCTTCATTGTGCTTGTGCAAAATCTGTATATCTGAGACTGTATGCAGTGTGAAGGGTTACCCTAGAGGACACCGACCACTGTAATTTGATGTGACAAGCAGCACGAGTAGAAACCAGCCTTATCTCTTGGATATAAATCACTGTTAAAAACCACAAGGCTCGGATAGAGCCTCTCTCTGTGTTTGTTCCAAGGAGTAACATGGCCCTATTAAACAGAGAGTGTGCGACTTGGATTCAAGGGTTAAGACTTTGGAGGGAAATACAATTTTGACAGCAGAAATATGACCCCGCCATTTGCTGATTAGAGCGATAAAACAGGGTAGGCTAAATGGACCCTTTTCAATGCAGTATTTCTTGGCATGGATGTGAAAATATGAGGACATACTTTGGGTTTTTTTTTGTACCTCTTGAATATTGACTATATATCACACTTGGATATAATTTGAACAAAAAATTACATGTGTAAACAAAATATGTCTAAATTTCTCTTGTCATTTCAAATCTTGATCCATTTTGATTCCTTGATTAGGGGATACAGAATCACTGCCACGGAGTGTGTTGGTATGTCACAGCAATTCCGATTCACACAACGAAGCTGAGGTGGTTTAACGTTTATCAATGAAGAAAATCACCGATCAACCGCCATAGAATATAATGTGAAACAAGAAAACCGGAATAGTACATTCATCAGATTGCCGATGCCCAAAATGTGTTGTCTCATATATCTAGATAACAACGTGATGTAGAGACGCTATTTATTCGTCCTTGTACCGGTTATGCTCAGGAGAATGACATAGAATCATTATTATCTTGTGCATAGAAGGTGTTGGTCTTGAGTTGAATTACCGTAAACTACATAAATGCTACCTTTCTACTATAGTACTATATATAAAAATTTGTTGTATTGTTGGGAAAATAATGTGATTCAAAAAGTTGTTTTGATCCTGTACAAGGGCACTGAAAACCATTAAAGAGATGTAAATGTATTTTCACACGTAAAGCTTGAAATCTACTGAACCTATATTATTCAATCTGTTTCCTTTAATTAAAAAATTGTAAAATTAAATCGGCGATCGTTATTTATTTTGGAATGAAGGCGCATTAGGAGACTGTTACCAACAAGTTCTGAGCTGACCTACTTTTGATGAAAATTTCTGGTGATTTTTGATGAAAATCACTGCGATTCTGACTTGGGCGGTGCCCATCTTAATATAGGCAGGGTTTCAACTGGGGGTGGGGATTTCCAAGAGTTCAGTTCGCGTTCGAGTCCTAATGCCTACTGTACTTCGTAGGTCCTGTGACGTTAGTCACACTGCCATGTTAAGCAAATATTTAAATACTAACTATATGATGCAAACAGGAGATATGGGTTCATAGATCCAAAAAAGATACAGATATTCCTACGAAGTAGGCTACAGATCGCAAATTGTCCGGTAATGAGTGAGTCAGTCCATCCGAATCCTTTCGTCGGCAAACTAAGGAGAACCGTTGACATTAGAACCTTGATTTTTGGCATGAACGTGCATTAGGGCATTGTTACCAGCAAGTTCTGATCTGAAATAATTCTGATTAAAATTAGATTTATAATTAACACTTCAGTATATTGTTATAGATATATGTAAACTGTAGCCTTTAACGTGTATCCTATTTCACATCCAAACATTTCATCATTGACCACATCATTCTTCAAATTCAGGTCAAATTACCCACGGCTAAAAATACCCTGTCATTGATCCATATTCCACTGTATGCCACATGGCCCTATTACTGAGGTTAATCTTAACGTGTATCTGGGACAATTCCCCGACAGCATAGGCCTACTGCATATACCCTCAAACAATCAGCGCTGTTTCCATAACTTAAATTGTTAAACCATATCATTGAAATAATATAGCAGAAAACATTGATGTGAGTTATGATATGTACATTATGACCAAAGACATGTTCATAATGTGCTAATCGGATAGTTAGGACAATCATTACTTTGCATCAGAGAGTGTGTTACTTGGATTCAAGGGTTAAGACTTTGGAGGGAAATACAATTTTGACAGCAGAAATATGACCCCGCCATTTGCTGATTAGAGCGATAAAACAGGGTAGGCTAAATGGACCCTTTTCAATGCAGTATTTCTTGGCATGGATGTGAAAATATGAGGACATACTTTGGGTTTTTTTTGTACCTCTTGAATATTGACTATATATCACACTTGGATATAATTTGAACAAAAAATTACATGTGTAAACAAAATATGTCTAAATTTCTCTTGTCATTTCAAATCTTGATCCATTTTGATTCCTTGATTAGGGGATACAGAATCACTGCCACGGAGTGTGCTGGTGTGTCACAGCAATGCAATTCCGATTCACACAACGAAACTGAGGTGGTTTAAGGTTTATCAATGAAGAAAATCACCGATCAACTGCCATAGAATATAATGTGAAACAAGAAAACCGGAATAGTACATTCATCAGATTGCCGATGCCCAAAATGTGTTGTCTCATATATCTAGATAACAACGTGATGTAGAGACGCTATTTATTCGTCTTTGTACCGGTTATGCTCAGGAGAATGACATAGAATCATTATTATCTTGTGCATAGAAGGTGTTGGTCTTGAGTTGAATTACCGTAAACTACATAAATGCTACCTTTCTACTATAGTACTATATATAAAAATTTGTTGTATTGTTGGGAAAATAATGTGATTCAAAAAGTTGTTTTGATCCTGGACAAGGGCACTGAAAACCATTAAAGAGATGTAAATGTATTTTCACACGTAAAGCTTGAAATCTACTGAACCTATATTATTCAATCTGTTTCCTTTAATTAAAAAATTGTAGAATTAAATCGGCGATCGTTATTTATTTTGGAATGAAGGCGCATTAGGAGACTGTTACCAACAAGTTCTGAGCTGACCTACTTTTGGTGAAAATTTCTGGTGATTTTTGATGAACATCACTGGCGATTCTGACTTGGGCGGTGCCCATCTTAATATATAGGCAGGATTTCAACTGGGGGTGGGGATTTCCAAGAGTTCAGTTCGCGAGTCCTAATGCCTACTGTACTTCGTAGGTCCTGTGACGCTAGTCACACTGCTCATGTAATAACAATTTTGCAATAAAAAAGTTGTCCCGTAGACAAAAAAAAAATGTGTTTTTTTTCAAAGGAAAACGACTACTCAAAACGTTCGTATACTGTGATAGTTATTTGTGAAGTAGGCGTGTGTGCATGTGGACGGTGCCATTTGGCCTATCCAGTATTTCATCTGACATGCTAACTGAATTATGATACATCTGCTTTATTGCAATGTCTTGCTAGATGCATTAACTAACAACATAACTAAGTGTGGCCCAATAAACTTCTTTTTTTTTCTTCTTCTTTTTTTGCGAGAAATGCGTGTGAGGCAACTTGGATACCAGCCCATCTTACAGAGCAGGATAGTTCTAACGATTTGGCAGGCCAGCTCGAAGAACTATGGGCCCTTCTTTCGGAAAAAGGCTAAGCTACAAGTTGGTAAAAACACGAGCTGGTAAATTCATTTGATATTTGTATGCGAAAAATTTCGAAGAATTCTGAAATATTATCCGCTTAATTCCTCAAAAGAGAAACAGCGATCAGTTAAGATTGTATGTCTTTGGTCTGTTCAACAGCTATTCATAGAAATCGCGTTTTTTTTAGCTGGACGTTATTAGCTACAATAAATAGAGCCGTTTGTAAACACTCGCCCCTGTGTACTGCGCTGCGAAATACTGTCATAGCAGATGTAGGTTAATAGTGCTATAAGTGGACATGACGGCGGGTATGCGAGAATCCGCTTTCTTGATATTCGTTTCTTAATAAATTGGTTACATATTTTGCTTGGAATTTGGTTAATGTAATTTGCTAAAACCAATTTCAAATCTCAGCGGAATTTAACTCCCTCTATATACCGGTGATTTTGACAGTTCCAAACTGGGATTAACCCTGTCATGAAGATGAATGAAGCGAAGATATATAAGAATCATCGTCAACGTAATTTCAAACACAGTCAAAACGATGGTGTTGGCTATCACCAAAAAAAGGCGACGACAGTATCACCAATAAATGATGGTGAGTTAGAGCCATCACTATATTCCATCGCCAAAAATGGTGATGACCTCAAATCTGCACTCATAGCTCATCACCATTTATTGGTGACCAGGACCCATCACCAATAAATGGCGATGAAATGACCTCGTCACCATTTGTCCTCACCAATAAATGGTGACGACAGGGCCTCGTCATGAATGAAGCGAATATCGTCAACGTAATTTCAAACACAGTCAAAACGATGGTGATGGTTATCATCAAAAAAAGGCGACGACAGTATCACCAATAAATGGTGGTGAGTTAGAGCCATCACCATATTCCATCGCCATTTATTGGTGATGACCAGGCCCATCACCAAAAAATGGTGATGACTTCAAATCTGCACTCATAGTTCATCACCATTTATTGGTAATATCCAGGCCCCATCGCCAATAAATGGCGATGAAATGACCTCGTCACCATTTGTCCCCACCAATAAATGGTGACGACAGGGCCTCGTCGTCAATAAATGGCGATGAAATGACCTCGTCACCATTTGTCCTCATCACTAAATGGCGAGGACCGGGCCTCGTCACCGATAAATGGCAATGAAATGACCTCGTCACCATTTGTCCTCACCAATAAATGGTGACGACAGGGCCTCGTCACCGATAAATGGCGATGGGCCATCACCATTTTTCTGACTGCGATATACTCTGAGCTTTCCAACAAGTACGCTCATAAACAGCTTGTCTCACTTACGTCCCTACTCTCCTTGTTAGGAGAGTAGGGAAGTAAGTGACACAAAGCTGTTTATAAGCGTATCCAACAAGTTGTACTAGGATAAAAATATTTGTCCAGAAGTTGTCCATTTTCGTCCAATCGTGGAACTATTTTCTATCGGTACAATTGGACCGATACGGTAGAGATAGGGTTAAACAAGCTTCGCTGTTTTTAATATTTTGAACTATAATTGAAAAGATCAGTTGAAGTGAATTTCATGTTTATCCGGCGAATTAGAATGTCGACAAAAATGCATTGACACGGATTAGTATCTTAAATTCTCTAATTATATCTCTAAACATCGACTTAGTATATTTTGTACCTCTGGAGATTTTGAGATACAAACTTCGAGTTGATATATCGAAATTTCGAATAACATTTCAAATGAAGTTTTCAGTATTTTACATACTAGTACCTGAATTTTGACCGGTTATATGGCTCCAGGACGCTTCCGTATAAAGTTATAAAAGAGAAATTAATTCGAATATATGATATGAAATTTCCGAAGAAAATAACGAAAGGAATGGCATATTTTATCGAGAGAAACGTGGGTGCAAATCCCGCGGTGTTGCCCTTAGAGGATTATCTGCCCGTCTGGATAATTCCACTCATCTCAACAAATCAGCGAGATATTATCAAAATGAATGCGGACATTCAGTCTTACACTATACATATATTTTATGACGTTGCTTTCAAGGAATATGATTTTGGAGTTTTGTTGAAATATTTAATATATAGATTTTGCATTACTGCTAATTTACCGTATAAACTCCAAAATCTGAAACTGTGATACTCGTGTTAGGATCTATCTCGCAGTAAACTCAACAAAGGGACGGAGAACATTTGCGTACACTTCGCCATCCATAAGATGGATTGCGAATCGTGTGTCCCCATTATCGCGGAGCGATATCCGGTACTTTACCGTATTCTGTTCGGCCTTCATCCGGCGGAGAACAGACTCGAGAAATCTGATAAATTACAGGTTTTCATACCACTTCGGAAACAGATATTGCCTGCACTTAAAAAACATATAGGTATGAATAACTTTCGTATCATCCAAGAGGTGTGGTAGATCTGTAATTATGAACAAGTAGGACATCACATGACTCGAAAATGGCGGGTTACGTTGGGGTTCCGTCGGTAGACTTTAGCTGATTGGCGGACGAAGTCACGTGGTATTGATTTCTGGAAATTCCCTCTTGCAGTTGCCGAAAGTAGACTGAAAATGGATAAACACGATCCCAGAATCAGTCTTACCGCGTATAGATGGCCCAGATGGTTACAGGTCGGGACGGAGAACAGGCAACTGTTTTATTGTCGATTGTAATGGTGTCTCTCTGTCTCAGCCGAACTATAGCTGTATATGCGGAGACCTTGACTGGCACGTTCACACGTTCTCTAGAACGGGCTTGAGTGAAAATTCGGAATAACTTAATTTTACTTTCAGTCGAATGTAGTATGTGGCGGTTGTTTTTTTCTACAAGATATTTTTGCAGGGAAAACGATATTTTCCGCATCGTGAAAATCAACCACCTCGCTGGGGGTCTAATAACACCCCAACCACCAGTCAGATTTTTGGACCAGATTCGGGCCTTCGCGCACATCGCCGGAAGTGACATCATATATAGTAAAATAGATGTTTGCCGAACATTTCGATTACTTTTCAAGTCTGCATAATACCTCTGTTGACCTAGCGTTAAAAAGAATTATCTGGAGATAATTTTCCCTGTTTATCTGGACAGAGCATATGAAAAGTAGTTTGCTCATGTGCAACACTGAAGGAGTTGTTCGGCCGGATTCAAACTGAACCGTGCGTTCGTTGGTTTTCCCTTGTACGTCATAGCAACGTAGTAAAGGTCAACTTCCGCTATTGGAGGCAGGGATGGTACATGAGCCTGCGAAATGGAGCATGCGCTGTGGGGAGGATGCGTGAAAATAAGTCCAACTCTGTCTAAATTCGAAAGAATAAAATACTCTTGGATGTATATAAAGTGGTCGCCATTTCGAATTTCTATATTTCTAAAATAGTTTCAAAACAGGTTACTCCTCATATGCAGGTGTTTGCATTTTAAGGTGAAATAAACGTTAGATATAAGTTTTGAAAGAAACATGCACAGCGACAAAGATAGCTAATGTGAATTGGGGTAAAAAAAATTCACTCCTGGCCTGCTCGGGTTTGTAAGTTTCTGTTTCGCAAAAAAATGTTCTTTTTTTCCTAATGGAATCTGGACATATATCAACACGTTTGAAAGAACAAAGTGGTAATATAGTGATCTTCTAAACTCTTCCGACAGTTATGCTGATGATCTGGTGAAATAGCACCACATTAGACCCCTAAAGTGTCAGTTTCAACGGTCAGAATTAGCGCTACCGAAAGTCTCATTTCCAGACTCCAATCTCTCACATCACGGCTGTCCAGATAATTATAGTCCACTGCTGTCGCCCGCTCACTTGGCTAATACTGGCGTAAAAAATATAACAGCTCAGCGTACACTGCCTCTGCAATATACTCAAGGTGGACAAAATCCGGCCCGCGCAGGTTTTTCGCTGCCAGAAAAGTATCCATAAAAAATTGTATTGTTTAGAATACCCCCCATTTCTTGTTCCCAATATAATGGTCGACTGTTGATGTGACTGACAACACTACAACAAGCATTCGTGATTCCTATAGATGCACAAAGAGATGGTGAACTTTTTGCGCGCATTTGGAAAACATCCATTGTGATCCGGTATTCTATTTGTGGCGCGCAGTTGGTTCACCGAAAACATGTACGAGAGGCGTGACTGTCCATCATCATTCTCGTCTCGCGAGACTCCCTACTGCGAGAAAGAGTCTCACGCGTAAATGGGAGCCATCCCCCCAAAAATTGGGGGGTGAGTAGGCGGCGTATGATTATCTGGTTTGTCACTGACCTGCTGACTCCGCCGAGTTAGAAGCGAATTGCTAAACATAACGTGGGCTATATAATTGGGAAATGACTCTTTCCGTTTCGGAGCATATCAATCGCGAACAAATTATTGTCGGTATGTATACTTGGCCGTGAAAGCGAGTTATCTAATACAGGAAGTAGTTCGCGGGTAGACACGGCTCGCTTTGAGAATGATGTCATGCTGCCTCGCTTTGAGATTGGAGATTCAAAAATGTCACCAGTTTACATGAGAGTCGCTTTGGTCTCCCGCGGGTAGACACGGCTCTCTTTGAGAATGTGTCCATCATACGTATTTTGAACACGACAGTGCCTTATTTTATTCGGGGGATCCAATAGGATAGGGCGAAAAAGTTGAGACGAGTAAATGAAAGGTCAAATTCCACGAAGACAAGCAGAGTTGATGACTCATTCGAATACCCGAAGCTGTAATTGACGATGATACCAGACAAAAATAGCGTAAAATTGAATATAGTCATTGGATGTAGAATAATTCTGAAAGATGTCTATAACTGCAAAGCTATACGAGAAATTAAAATAAAAAAAAGACAAAATGGCGTCTAGTTACATTCGTCCAGGTTATCTTGTTTGTGTGATTTACAAGAGGATTTCCGATCCCTTACCAACAGCGAAAGCCAAGGATATCTTGTGTCTGAAAGTAGTTCGTCTTGTCAATAGCTCGGCCACTTACTTCGGGGGAAAATAACACATCTTGTCACAACAGGCGCATGAGAGAAACGAAGAAACCGCGGTAATGTTCCGTTTTCATTTACCCGAGTCAGTCTCTACCATATCGTTGATGTAGAAACCCATGTTCTCAGTTTTACTTGACAGGTTGTTTTGGAATAACGTCAAAACTAATTGAGTAGTATATCTGCTATGATGGCTCCTAGAGAAACAAACAATTTCGCCGAACAGCTGTACATCGAAACTTTGAAGCGGCCAAGTTAGCATTACATTAAGGGCTTCGATGTCATTGCTAACACCCCATGCAAAAGCTAAAAACGAAGCTATCCTAACCAATGGATTTTGCCGGGATTTCAAAAGGAATTAGTCTCATTTCTCTCGTATAAAAATCCCACATTGTAAATTCTAACGACTCTTACATCCTGCGATCCAAGGGTTCTTTCCCTGGATTGAGAGACACAGACTATTGCATGTTAATTTATAGTATTTCTTGGTTCAACAGACATGCAAGTTGATCGATTACATCCAAGTTTCATACATGCATCTTAATGTACGTGACTTGATTATAGAATACATTCAGGAATTTCTTTGCGGGCAAACAGTACACTAACCGAAGAATGTATAACTAACACTATATTAACTATGTAATCCACGATATGCTTTCGTTTTACCTGGGATAAAATGTGACTAATAATCCATTTCCAGGTTTAACAGATTAACTTTACGGAGAAAGTTCTTCGTAAATGACGTGCATGTATTTAAGTGAAACTTAGAATTGCATGCAATTACCCGTATTGAATTAAAAATATATAGTATTTCTTAACTTAAAACTTAGTAGGCATGATAATACCAGTCCCCAAAAAAGTTTAACTGAAGCTTCTACATTAACTGACGTAAATCTTCCTGTATGTGACTGCGATATTTAATGCAGTGATTCAATCTATGGTATGTCTTGGTTGAACAGATGTCTCAAGAATCAGGTACCTCCAACTCTATATCATTTCTTGGTTAAACAGACACTCTTTATGGAGACAGAATATTATAGCAGGCAGTTATATTCATTGTCACGCCCCTCGTGAGTCATTTCTTCCTGGTTGGTATATTCGGTACATCGCCTCGTGTCATCATGTAACTATAGCATGCACCATGCACCATGCACATCACCTCATTGAAGCGTAATAATACACCACCAACCACCAATCAGATTTTTGGGCAGGATTCCCGCTCGAGAAGCACATCGCCGGAAGTGACATCATATACAGTGACATTGTAAATGTTTCCAAGAGTTACGTTTGGTTTTCGTTGAAAAATATTTCAATACATTAATGCTGACATTACTAGGAATGACAAAAATCTAAAAAAATATATATATATGTGATAAACTAAAATCTGTTTGTAGAAAATATGCCAAAAATGAAAACAAAAATATTTAAAAAAAGTCGATTCCAAAAAGAGCCCTTCCAATGCCACCTGTTATAGTGGTGCCTCACTGGAGCAGTCACATTATCCTGATACCGGGTCAACCAGTCCTAGTTCTATCCTCTTATAGGACCTCCCGCTTACGAGGCGGACGCTCTGACAACTAGACTATCGCAATGCGGTCTTTACAAAAAATGTTGCCCTCAATTTGCCTTTTTAAGAGATTATGTTCTCCAAAGTGTCGCTTTACACTGTCACTTGAAGAAGGGATTGTCTCCAATGTATCACCATGTTCGCGAACACCACCGAAAGACAAGAATGGTTTGTATTGTGCCTGCTACACAAAATCATTCACCAAAGGGCCTCAGTGAAACTAATTCAATTGAAACGATCTCCGGAAACCTTTTGAACTCACTGTCCGAATCAGATAGTCGCCATTTCTTGAACACAGCACCTTGCTAATATATGCATGTATATTAATCATTGATACGTAAAATATTCCTCTTCTGCGAGATTTTCCAGCTGGACCTAGGACTGGGCAAATATTCGGGGAAAGGGCACATGGTCCTTTGTATTGGGTACCAGTGAGACCTCTAAGACAATCCTACTACATATACCAGTTATAGCAGTATTTCAGCTGGTGAATATACACAATAGACGGTCAGATAAAGGAACTTGTACCTGGCCCCAGGTCTGGGTGCAATACAGAAGTACCAAAATAAAATACTTCCACTACAAAAAATTGTTCAATTGGCATGAAGCACAATATTATAGTGTATACTTAGAAAAGTGTCAAGACACTGAGTCTCATGATTCTCGAGTAACATCGAGTGCATTCGTGCAAAATAGTTGATTCTGAGGTGAAAACAATTCTTATTGTTCTCTGCAAACATATGAAGGTAAACGATAACCAGAACCACATTTGGTCTACGACTACGTATTGGAACAGCGAGCATGCTGTACCAAGCAGGTTCTGGTTATCGTGTATCTTCATAGAAGTATGAGGTGTTTTCGCCTCAAAATTGGCGATTTTGCACGAATGCACTACTTCACCGCCGTGTATTTCGAGAATGATGAGACTCAGTGCCTTGAAACTTTTCTGAGTATACAATATAATATTGTACTTCATTGCAACTGAACAATTTCTTGTATATGTAATATTTTATTTTTGGCACTTCTACCGCACCTGTGCTAGGGCCATTTACCCATGTAAACATACCAGATCCTTTATGTCACTACATTATGGCGAGTAAAGCACATGGGCACGATGGAAAGTCAAAGACTGCTCTACAATGATGCTTTTTCTCCCAATGAAGCGATATGTATTGCCAAACTCTTCCGTCGGGGAATGAAGAAAAACAATCTGCTATTGACTGAACCTTGTTCCTACTAGTACAAACGCGGAAATGAAAAGTAAGTACACAGGTGAATCAGTCCTTTCACAGAGGTCAAATCTGGCATAACCGCTCCAAAAATATGATGGTTTCTTACATTTGATCTAATTATATCCAAAACGTCACACAAGTTACAAACTTAATCGTTAAAATGCGCTAACAAATATATAGTAGTACTTGGTCTAGGTCCCGTTTTGATTGCAATTTAGCGGGATGTATTAATTGCTATAACATTATAACGTAGAATCGCTGCCTGAATTAAGCAGTCACGTTTGTACTAACGAGTTTCGGGAGCAAATGCCGAATCATTTGCGTACACTTCGCCATCCATAAGATGGCTTGCGAATCGTGTGTCTCCATTATCGCGGAGCGATATCCGGTATTTTACCGTATTCTGTTCGGCATTCATCCAGCGGAGAACAGACTCGAGAAATCTGATAAATTACAGGTTTTCATACCACTTCAGAAACAGATATCGCCTGGGCTTAGAAAATATATAGGTATGAATAACTTTTGTATCATCCGAGAGGCGTGGTAGATCTGTAATTTTGAACAAGTAGGACATCACGTGACTCGAAAATGGCGGGTTACGTTGGTGTGACGTCGGTAGACCTTAGCTGATTGGCTGACGAAGTCATGTGGTATTGATTTCTGGAAATTCCCTCTTGCAGTTGCCGAAAGTAGGCTGAACATGGATACACACGACCCCAGGGTCAGTCTTACCGCATATAGATGACCCAGATGGTTACAGATGGTTGATACCGATTTAGTAAATCGACCAGAAGCTCGCACTAATCTAACAGAGCGGGCTTTGACTTCCCACCGTCATAGTAGTCTCGATAAACATATGCTACTCGGTTTTGGCACGTTTCTCTTACACACAGAAGACATTTGGATACACTTACCCCATACTGATCTCTCGTGTGTTCTACATTCCTTGCATTATTTCCAGTATTTCCTCAGTCATTCCTGGGATATCTGAAATGTTGATCAAGATATTCTGTTTAGGGTGATTTATCTGGAAACAGCCTTGGGTGTTTTTTTCATTTCGATGGTATACACACTTAGAAAGGAAGAATACACAAACTGCATCTCCTCATAAATTTCCAGTCATAACGTGAAAGCTTGCATCTCACGGTGAAAGTTTATGAAATCTAAAATGTAAAAACATCTCCGAAAAATGAATCGTTCATATTGAGGACATTACGAGACAATTCTCATATACCTTCCATTCGGTATTCCCGAGCGGAAATATACGGAGGGGACCGATTCTATACACTCGGAGAACTACAACATTTCCTATGAAGCACCAGATGTGACGTACCGGAGTCGCCTAGCACGCATGACTCAAAACCAAACCACCAACGCGGACGCATGAACCGAATGAATTTATGTCGAAAATACTGATAATCATATTTGTTATGACCCATGAAAATATAATATCACAAAATATTAGCTTTAACATTGAACATGTCGCATTTTAAAGTTTTAAAGTATTGCCCCAGTTTGTTTTCGAATCTGCCAGTAGAAAATCAAGCTACTGTGGGTCGGTCCGCAGAGGTGGCAAGTACTATTGCGCCATCTGGTGTCATTAGAACAACCCATGCATTTGAATGGGGGTTGAGGGGAGGTAATCAGATTCGGCTGGTCAAATGGTACCGGTATTATCTCCCTTGAGTGCAGAACTCTATTTGACGGCCCCTTCTCGAGGTTGGACTTGTCCAACGTCACTCACAAAAACATGACGAAGGATGATATGTGGGTTAACCTAGAAATTCTCCATCTGGAAAAGAATTTTTTTTTTGACGAGGTCTACTTGATCTTGTACAACCATATTTGGCAGAACAAATACCGGATGCAGGTTTGACATGAATTGACAAGTTTCAGATTTCAGATCGTCTTTATTTTGCGATAAATCAGACAAACCATCTGGGATTTATTTGCTGGGACGGAGGGTAGTCACATGATCTATTCAGCAATCACATGACCTCGTGATATTGCAATGTGGATCTCATGTCATTCGAGGGACTATCTGCCACCGGAGATCCCCGAGAAGTAGCGAATGATATACCTTCGTGTAGAGGATCATGGGTAAATTCAAAATGTCGGCCATGTGAGTGTGGCTGAAAAGTGAACTGTTCTGGAATATGACTGCCTAAAGCTGATGAGGTTTTGAGGTGAAGTGAAGTGTTTTGCTATTATTTCCTGAATCAGGCATTTCTATTGGACCAAATTCACTGCAGCCTAGCTAACCATGTTTTGCAAACATGAAAACGAGCCCATAATTAGTTCTCGGAAAATAGTTCATAAAAGAGCCAAGAGATTTTTTTTAAAATTATTATTACTAATCAGTGTCCAGAATAACAGTAACTGGGGCACTAATATGACAGAATTTTTTTTGAAAATGGCGTTAAATCCTACTCACTTCAGTGATAGCATATGGGTGTTCCTTCTGGCATAATGGGAGACAACCCTGTTCGGAGGTGAGGTTGGTTTTAAGGTGGAGTGTCGAAATATGGGGTCTCTATACATAACCCCATGTTTTTATAAGGTGTGTATGGGGTTATGTAAAGAGACCCCAAGTTTCGACACTCCACCCTGAAACCCACCACACCCTCCGAAATCTCGAAGGTTGCAGTTTGCCCTCAATAGTCGTCGATGAATTCAGTGAACAAAGTCCGCCAAGGTGAAGGTATATATTTGGCGGTGGTAATAATGCTTCGAATTAAGTGTCATCATTTTTGCGAAGTCGCTTGATTTACCTCGACCCATGAAATTAATGCTACTTAAACGCATTATAATAATCTACGTCGCTTCATAAATCTTATAGGTTGTCAGGTTAAAAGCTTATTTTCACTGAGCCGTGTAATGAGTTCAAATATGACATCCTCTGCCCGAGGAGTTTTTTTGCCTCCCCAATAGACGAATATACACTCATAGAAGAAGGATGGTGCGTCAAAGCCATTCTCATGCTCTCGATACACCGGAATAAAATTTTACTAAACGCGTTATGGAATATTTCAAGATATATAATAAAGCCTAAATGTACCGATATAAAGCAATATTGCCTTAAATGGTTGAAACTTTCATAAATATGCTACAGAATAATCTTATCAGTATAAATTGACCCTTTAACCCTATGTGGTCTGGCACATGTCAAGACCTGGGGAGGGGCCATTTCGCCTCCCCTCCCCTAATTATTTGTCTTATTACTTGAGCTAACTTACCACGCTATACCCTTGGGTCAAATTCTATCAGAATATGTAAAAAAAATTCCAAGATGGCTGCTTTGATAACGTCACAGTGACGCCATTATCAAAATGGCTTTTCATGGTTGATTTTTCGGTCAGATTTTTTCGAATTTTTTATTTACGCAATTTCTCAGAAAAAAACTCCATGATAAATAAATTCACTATTTCTTATGTGAAATAAAATAGTTTTTGCCCACTTTTCCTTGTGATAAAGCAGAAATTTTGAAGAAAAATGCGAGAAACATCACTTTTCTGATACCCCACGTGGCCGCCATCTTGAATTTGCCCATGATCCTCTGCTCGGGGAGTTATGTAACTAGGCTCAAAATGACACCAATATGATAAACTACCAAATGAAGAAGTGTCAACTCTCAATTGTTGTCGTTCCGGAGATAGCGCAGAAAGTTTGGTGGGGGGGGGGGGGCGCAATGGCCTCCCCCACGCCTGGTAGGGTTAATCTGGGGGTGGAACTGTGATGCCCTTGAGGTTGAAATGCGTACACTCAGGGAACAAATATGAGTAAAAATATTTGTAAAAACAAATATGAGTAACGATCAAAATCTGGAGTAAGAGTAAAAATCTGGAGTAAAGAGTAAATATATCGAGTAAATGGCTGGGGAATAAGTCAGATCAGAGTGCAGGTTCGAGAGTAAAACCAGTTAGATTCAAGCAGTCAACCAATCTGAATCAAATATATGACCGCCATGTTTGATGACGTAGGTATAATTTGTAAAGAATATTTAATCATGTATTTGACCATCTTTGATCACGTGAGAGTTGGATCTATAGAGAGAAAGATTCGGCATAACCATTCCGTTGACTAGACCAGTGCAGATGTATACTATACAAATATGTATCAACATAAGGAGGATAAGTATAAGGGGAGGTAACTCAATTTTGATTTTGAAGACTATACAACACGTATATTGCGAGCGCCTCAGGTTGAATGTCTCTCGTTCAGATTTAACATGTTTAATATGCATTTCAATACAAAATTGTTCTTTGAGCAATACTTGACACGGCTTTACTATAAGTTATTCCGGTGATATAACTGGCTGATTATGTAACTCCTCCCTTTTGTGTACTTCGCCTTGATTAACATATATAGCGTACGATAATTTCTCGCAACATTTTGGCAACAATTCAATTACTTTGTTCTGTGCGCGGCAAACCAGTTTAGCAATATGTAGCAATGTACGCGTTACAAAGTTGCCTAAATCCTAAACAATGTACTGAAGAATAAGTATTTTATAAGTCACGCCCAGTAATCTAGTGTCCACGTGGAGCAGTTGTTTGCAGGTTATAATTTATTTCGGAATGCTCTCCCTTTGTCAAATCTATATGCCAATGCTGGAACGCCCATTTCTGTCTTGTCCGCTTTGAACACTTGATTGACAGATAGAGTGCGAAACGCTTTCGCAACACGCCAGTTATATTATGTGCGCGGGGGGGAGAGAGTGACGGTGTATTTTATTTACTGTGAAACATTGTTGATCATGTTGATCTCTGACAGGTCTTGATGGTATGTACCTTAACACTAACAATGCATATGAAACCCATCTCATGTTTGCACATTTTTCAAGCCACGCCCTGTCTACTCCATGACCACGTGGACCTGTAAGGGCATTTCTATGTAAATTCGTGGTCACTGATACGGAATAAATGCCCAGTGGTACGTCCAGGGCTTAACTGAAAAAAAAAAAAAAAAAAAAACCTATCTGTGTCATATTCAAGCTAAAGACAATTAGTGGAGCAGACTAGTTACGTAGAAATGACGTCATCAAACCGGAAACTTATACCTATTTCATCAAACATGGCGCATTCATACACTTGATTTCTTGTTCTTGAACCGAAACCAGAACCTACAACCTGATCTTACTTCTTTCCCAGCTCTTCACTTGATATTTTGACCCTTTACTCCACATTTTGATCCTTACTCTCCAGATTTTGACCCTTAAACCTCATTTGGACCCTTACTTATAGTTTTGACTCTTTTTGACCGCTACTCCAGATTTTAACCCTTCACTCCAGATTTTGACCCATATCAACTTATTATGGTTACCGGTGTCGAACCTGTTTTACTCGCGAACCTGCACCCTGATCTTCTCTTCGTGATCATGATCCTACATTAGCTCTTGTGTTACGTCACTTCTGGTGATGATGTCACTTCCAGCGATGATGTCATTTCCGCTCCACCTTGAACCTGAACCGGCTCATTGTACCCAAAGACCCCAATTTTGCACTACTCATTTGGAACACAAGTAAGTGACTGCTAATTTTGGTGCACCACTAACCTGAAAAGACCATAGATTGCGATAGTGTCACAGGGAAGACCAACTGTGTTATCATTATGATTTCCGAATCGTACACATACGACCACACAAATTTCTCCGAATATACCCATATATGTTGGCGAACTAAGAGTCAGTCGTGGGTCGTATATTTTAGTCCTCTACCTGATTGTTTGGAATTCAGGTGTTCCTATATCCGAAGAAGGCAGGGTTGCAGTGTTGACTTAAGAGGCGCACACATGTCAGACACTGTCCATCCCGCTTTTTCTTCGCATAAACTCGGGGCTTGTATCGGAATATAACGAAATTCCACGAATATGACGAACCAGTATCACTCGTCGTCTGTTCATTGGCTGTTATTTTTAGCAGACCGTTGAAATATATGCACAGACCTGCACATGGAGGATAGTGCTTGATTCGGGCTAATTGTTGTATCAGAAGCTCATTAATTGTGGTGGTATGTGACCTCTTGAGAACTGGTTCACATGGTAAATGACGTGAAGCGAAATTGTATGAGCATTTCCTGAACTGAAAATGCTTTTAAAAGAGATTTGGTGGATGAAGTCAAGTTTAAGAGCACGAAAGACCATAGACAGAAATCTGAACAAAAATGACATGAATGTAATGGCGATAAACTGTAAACTGCAGTCGGAAATTGCGGAGTTGTGACCAAACCGATAAACAGATCAGATCACTGAGTGAGTTAGGCAAACAACATGCACAAACACACCAAAACAATGTAATGTGTGTGTGTATATGTGTAATTCTCAGCTGATTCAATAACTGCCTGAAATATCAAGGTTTTTTTAAACGCCTGGATCATAGGAGATATCAGATAACCCAGTCTGGCCTGTGTGTGTACTGAATTGTATAGTCTTAGTTCTAATTCATAAGAAACTGACTTAACTTGATGTGATGGCGGTTGGGGTGGGGGGGTGTCATGAGTGATTGAGCGAAGATGATTCTGCGATGTAATATGCTTTTCAGTAGGTCTAGCACATCGCGCCAGCGCGTGCCGATTCATAGCTCCATCGCGCATCGCTCCATTGTTCCATCGCTACTATGCTTCATTGCTGTTTTGATACTTCTTCCCTAGGCTATATCTCTATCGTTCCATCGTGGCATCGCCCTTTATAAACGTTATGTATTTCCATCCATTTCTGCTCTGTAGACTGTATTTGGTCGATTCACACAGTCAAGTGTTCAAATACTAATTAATTTTCAAACACAATGATTTAAATAGGAGTAGCAAGAAATATTTAGTTTAAGTGAATTAATATTCCGTGACCAATCCCCAATGTACGAGTTGTCACAGCGAAACAGCTCACCAATTACCAATATACGAGTTGTCCGAGCATTTCCATCATAGCTCTAGATTTGTATCTAATACCGCTTATGCCGGTGCTAGGGGCCGTGTGGTCATATCATTCAAGTTGCCACATGAACAGGTACAATAAAAGCGTACCTGAGATACAACACATATCACGAATCATTAGATTCTTGGTATGTGCTTTAGAATAGGTTAACCGGAAGACTATACTGTGAAGTCATGTGGCTCTGTCAGTATGTCGACACCTCTTCCCACTTTTCTTATATGTGTTGTAATTTTGACCTGTATATGGCGAGATTCTGCTGGTGGACGTTTCGTCCCCGAGGCCCGCCCCCTGTACAGACCTTTTGGTCTTTGATATATGTTGGCATTTGTGGGAAGTTGATGCTGGGTCGACATCGGGCCTTACAGACTATCTTTTGTGTTAAATGCCGTCATTTTCATCTGACGACGATACAGCTCACCAATCCCCAATGTACGAGTTGTCACAGCGAAACAGCTCACCAATTACCAATATACGAGTTATCCGAGCATTTCCATCATAGCTCTAGATTTGTATCTAATACCGCTTATGCCGGTGCTAGGGGCCGTGTGGTCATATCATTCAAGTTGCTACATGAACAGGTACAATAAAAGCGTACCTGAGATACAACACATATCACGAATCATTAGATTCTTGGTATGTGCTTTAGAATAGGTTAACCGAAAGACTATACGGTGAAGTCATGTGGCTCTGTCAGTATGTCGACACCTCTTCCCACTTCCCTTATATGTGTTGTAATTCCAGTTAACATTCAGTTCCATTAACGCCCATTCTTCACTCCTACACCACCCGCCGCCAAACAACACCCTCCGTCCCTCAATCCATGCCCTTCCTTATCTTAATATAATTTTAGCAACCGCCTCTGTTTGTTTGTTTGTTCGTACGCCCGGACAAAGGTTTTGTCCAAATGTCACAAAACTTCGCCAGGAACTGTGTGTGACCCAAAGAAGGGCATCTGATACCTATTGAGGCCGGATTTTGTTTTGGTCAAATGGCAGTGGAACTTTGGCTATGAGGTTGGGAAAAGTGACTTAAAACAAACACAATATATCAAAAAAGGATACTTAACACCCATGGGGGATCGCAAATATAAAACGTACGTGTACATACTGTAAAATGTGTGAGTCTATCGGTCGTCAACGAAATGTGTTTATGATAGTAGTACAGAGCGATCTCGGAAGGGAGGGAATATGGAAAAATCTTAAATCTGACCTTCGTCCGGCCCATCAAAAAACCACATATTTGGTCGAAGGAATTTTGTCGGGATTGCTGTCGGGTCACTGGGGATTACAATTAACGCCAATTGGGAGCTGGGGAATTTTTGGTTGCATAGCCAGCATAGCGATGGTGTTGGACAGAGCGAATAAATAGGCGTAACACCCACTGGAACCAGGAACATGAAATGTACATTCACATACTGTAACATGTGCGAGTATATTTGTCGTCATTAAGAGATGTGCAGGGGCAGATTACGGGGTGGTTAAATCGAGCAAATCCCAGTCCGAAGGACTGGCTTTACGCTAGTTTTAATAAATTATGAAAGTCAAACGAAATTTAGATTGAGGGTATCTCGTCTGTACACTTGGCGCAATTGAAGTTAATTCCAGACACATATGTGGCATATTTGGAATTTTGTTCTTGACAATTTGTCGCACTCCCATAATGGATTTCGGCGAATCTGGGCATATATCGATTGACAATTAATATAAATGTATCATGAAACGACGGAATAATTTGACTGTGTTTACTTTACTAAGCCCTCTTGTCTCCTGCCACTGAAGAAACTCGTTTATTTCAAAGTGACACTGATATGTCGTACCCGGCACACTTTTTTAGTTAACCTGCCTGCCTAAGGAAGTTGTGCGGTTTTGCGAGCATTCGGCCCACAAAGAGGTGCGGTTTGAGTGCCAACATGGAATATAACTTATGAGAAAAAAATCAGTGATAAAACAATACATTATCTTCTTGTATGCTCAAAATCTTTGTTAGGCTTTATGTTCTGGAATGACATCATCTTGAAGCAGTACATTTGAACAATATTGTCAAAGGAGAAAGTTAGGTACTATGATAAAAGGACAAAAAAGCGACAGAATAAAGCCCGAGACAGACGACTAATTTGTCCTTGACAATTTTACAATGTTCGACGTCAACTGATTCGTGTGTATTGGGAAATATGGCAAAAGTTTATCTGACCAAAAACTAACATGATCATATATCACAGTTAGAAATAAGTGTTCTTCTTTATACAAGACCATATAGGCCGGTGCGCGGTAGAACGGAGTTTGCGCAAGCGCATTACAAAGTCGATCTCTCCTCCACACCACGTGAACTGGAACAAAGTGTTCAGTATACCTCAGATATTCATTGTAACAGGTCCTTTGTAAAGTAGTTCCCGGGTGCGAAAGGCAGCGATATCATTCTATACTCTATAGAATAGACGGGTATTGCCGAGTGCTGCCAGCAAATAATAACACAAACGTTCATATACTGACGTCCGAATCAGCACATCATATTGTGTTAAAAACTGAACGCTCGTGTTTATATCCGAACAGTGTTCACAACTGATCACCATGTTTGAACACCAATGTTCACAACTGAACACATATTCTGTAAAACGTTTTGAACACTAGCGTCTGCGTGAACATGGGCGATATTTTGAACAATTTATTTCGTTAGTTTTATTGAAGATGGCCTAGTTTGATAAGACTACAGTATCACATTTTAGATAAATCTCTTTTCATACTAGTTTTCGAATTTGAACACTTTTACATGTTCCAAAGGTATTACAAAATAGTGTGCATTTCAGTGTTCGGGTTTTGCACACTTTTTTTTACAATAAAACGCCGTAATACCTGTTTCATGTACCGAGGCTATAAGAGGAGATCATAATATATTGATGTCCTCGTGGACAAACGCCAAAGAAGCTTTAAAAGCTGGTAAAATATGTGTGCGGTGTGACATTCGGTAATTTGGTTGTGAAAGGAATAAGCCCACAAACACACTGACCGCCTGTTATGACCTTATATAACTTTATTAGCGTTTGTCCGCGAGAATACATGAATTGCGACATCATCTTACATCCATGACAATATGGGTTCTTGGTTCTTCAGAATAGTTTGGTTCTTTGTATTGTGTTCTTCATGGTTCCACCTGCTTAGCAGACAAAGGAGCAAATACGATTTTGGTACTCTATTATGGTTTCCCAAAATTTGTTTCTGCTTGCCAACTAAACAGGCGGAACCAAATGAACCAAAATCTATAACGTGATGAATTATGAATATCAAGGAGGAATGGTTGCCAGGTTGTATATTTCAGTTTATTATACACGCTGCGAATTTTATCAGAAACCAACGGTTGATTTTTTAAAGCCCCAAAGAAAACGGTTAATTAAATGGACAGAGTGTGTTTGGCTTCACACTCTATCCCACGAGAAACGTCTGACAGAGTGTTTCAATATTTGAAGAAAATCAAGCTGTGCTTCATGCCAAAATTCTCACTGATTCCTGGGCCCATTCGACGTGTCGATTATCAGGCTGACGTAAATTAAAAGTTAACAGTTTGACAGATTTTCGAAATGGCAGCCTTGTTCGCTTTCTGAAAATGACAAATGGATTTGATTAAAGCAGACGACATCGGCATTCCTAATCTAGCGTGTTTTACAATTAACATGCACGCGGCTGAACAAGTTGGATAAGCAAGAGTCGAGACATTTTGGCAGAGACCACTTCGACATGTCAGAGAAATTCAGATAGAGATGTCAGATAAATCAAGAACTTCCGCATTTTTGGTTTTATCATAATTGCATCGATCCATGCCGGCCACATACAGCGAACATGCCATTGTAAATATTAGTATAAGTATTTGTGCTCTTTTGAGAACATGATATACCGTAGAGTTTTTATGTTGACGACCGACAGTACTCTCAATACTGCCTCTTGTATCCTTTGGTTTTTTATCCCTCAGCTAGAATTGGCCTCGTGGTATGGTCTCCATACGTCGTAGCGTCCGTTCTCCACTCCTTATTATCACTGGGCAAAATTATTACAGAATTCAGCGATACTGATCCCATTTTCGATAGACAATCGTAGACAGTCGCTTTGAAAGTCGGTCATTTGTAACTTGAAAACTGGGGGAAATATTAAAAACCACGCTATACTGAATCCTCCCTCATAACGAGCCGTGGTATATGAGGGACGGATGTAATCAGTCATATGCTTGTATCTAGATGTTTGTATCTAAATAGCTATTCTGTCCGGCGCGGTCGATGTTCATTTCTCGCAGATAGATTTAAATTGTCAAATTCGCGACGATGAAATGTCGCTTGGTGAGCTCGTGAGGAATGAAGCTGACAGCACTACCAACCTCCAAATATGGTTCTCTCCGCTTCTGCCATGTCGATTGACCTGGCTGTCAGCCACTTACCGAGGAATTCTCAACAGAGTCCAGTTCGATACGCAGCCCCTACAACATATTTTATAGTACTGATTTCTATTGACTGTAAGGTCTGCCAGTTTAACCGACAAAATCTACTACCGGTAGCTGCCGGACCATCCCCGAACGTCGAGAATGTAGCGGTAGTGATTTTTCATTGACTGAAGAATTTAAACATGACGGAAAATTTGTCTTCTCGGTTCAGCAAAGCTGTGAGAATGCTCGAATAAATACCCAAGGAAAGTATAGAACGGATTCCAAGTTCGAGATTTAACTAATGGGTGGGTTTCATTATTTTGAGTGGAGAAAGTGGCGTATATGAAGTATCGCTGTTTGCTGCCGAACATTTCGGTTCGGCGGCTAAGTCGATTTTTTCAATGGAAATCAGTATCATAAAATATCTTGTATAGGGGCTGCGTGTCGGACTGAACAGCGTCATGCCTTCGTGATAATGAGAACACGCCTCTCACGTAAATGGGAGCCATCACTCTAGTCCCGCGAGCCCCTACTACTCTCTAAAAGCTACTGTGTACTTTTTTGTACACAGTGACTGTGTACACCTATGTGTACAAAGAGATTGTGCACCACTAGTACACAGAGCTGTGGATATACACCTAAATGTACATAGGGATTGTGGATGAGCATTTTTATCAAAGTGACTGTGTACCAGTGATACACATTGTAGAATTATCGGCCTTCAAGACGACAAGGGCTTGTGCACAATCTTAGATATTATAACGCAAGGTTCTCTGTTGACTCGGGAGATGGTGTCTACAAAACCCGTTCCAGATATATAGATTCCAGCTTGGCTACGAGATTTCTCGAAGACTTAGAACGGATGACAACAACAACGGATTTCTGATGATATATATAGTTTTTACTATATGCATTTTCATTCCAGCTTACAACATTTGTGAACTCTGCCGGTGGTGCATGGCAGGACAGTGCGATATTATAACTGTGATTTGAAAAAAGGCCTGACATTCTCTTTTATACTGCCCTAATAAATGAGTACATAATAAATGGTCAAGCTAACTCGTCAAATCTTCGGGACAGTTGTGACAGCTATCTGTCTCATTATCTAAACACGCACATCAAATTCGGGATTACAAAGTGCAGTTGCATAACCATTCTCTATTTTATTCCATATAAATTGAAGTTATATAACTGTTTATGTTTTACCAAAACCTGACCTAAAAGGTCATGAAATGGAATCTCGGAAATAGCTTTGTCAAAACAAACAGAACTTAAAGTCATATTTGTATTAAGCTTGCATGCACTCAAATCATATAAAATTGCTGGGACAAGTATGGTGGCTAAGAAGTCTACCTGTACGTGAAAGTATGGTGGCTAAGAAATTCCATATTTCACAACAAGTGAAATTCAATCTATCAGATTGAAATTAGTGACCAATCTTTTATCGGATTGAAAATATTCAATCTAATAGATTGAAAACGATAAAATGAATCTGTTGTAGACGAAAAATTTAATCTAATAGATTGAACTTTTCAATCTAATAGATGGAATATTCAATCGAATAGATTGGTCACTAATTCCAATCTGATAGATTGAATTTTCAATCTAATTATTTTAGAGAGTAAATACACGGTTGTTTTTAAGAGTACGAGAAGAGGCTTTAGGTGTAATGGTAGCCACCCCCCCCCCACCCCCAAATTTTGAGGGGTGAGTAACGCGGATGATTTCTGCGTATGAACTTCCGACCAGTCACCATTAACTGTTCCCATCAAATGACGGCGCTATGCTGCACAGATTAGTCACTCGGTAATAGTACTAAATTACCCGACGTATATGACCTCTACTGATTGATAACTGTGGGGAAAACGCGAGAAACTGGTTAGCTATTTCTTCACAATCAACTGCGAAACGAAGCAATATGAGTTGTTTCCCTTGTCAAACGTTCAACTGTCGTTTATTATTAAACGACGGCAAAACATTTTACTTTTTGGGTTAAGATTGAATAGATTTTTGGCTATCGTGTAAATCTCGCAACGCACGTATAGTTGTTCGATGACGCTTGTTAGATACTCCAATAGTGTGCTTGGTTACGATTCAGTGTACGGACTGATCTGCTGGTGATTTTACTAACCCTACTGGGTAAATTGTTATGAAACTCGAGAAATCAACGTAAAATAAACTAGGAAGCATGTCAATTTTTCAGTCTTGCATATTTTGAGAGATAAATGATCTATTTATAGCGTAGAAAAAGGGCCGTCATCACCCCCGATTCTTGTAACCACGAAAAGGCTTATTAGATGGGGGAAAATATTTATTTCTGCTGTGATGCAGCTAAAATCACCTCGACGAACTGCTCCATGATCGGCTGTTAGTAACGCGCAACGCGAGCCAGACGGAGAACGGGGCGACCTCTGTTGTAATTATCTCCCTTTGGTGTATATTCCATGCGGGGTGGAATATGCAGTTTCAGCGGGCAATATACACCCACGTGACCGGGGAATATGCAGTTTTATGTCATTACAGTTTATATGGGGAGACACTCTAATAAATATAATGATAGGGAATATAGTTTTGTCAAGATGTGCGCAGCCGATTTACTGGATATTAAGTAAGGCTGTTTTTTAGTGGTTTGTGACCTGAATTCAATGCTGGCAGGGGTGTTTAATCTGACACACTGGGAGACAACCCTTATCGGAGTTTGAGCACCTACATGTATCAGCTTTATTCTGAATGACTGGAGCTCTGTACTGGTAGAGAGTACTAAAAATGTTGCTTGATCAATGTCCCGAGGAAAGCGTTTCCTCGGCCTATACATACCCACTCAACGCCAAACAGTTCCTTAGTGTCACAAAAAGTGGTTGTAATAGGTTTTTCGCCTCTTTTCTAATCTTAAAATACAGTATTTAATCATATATTTTTTAACGTTATTTTGGGATAACACTATCTTATTATAGCATTCTTGTGCTGAAAATTTGGTCGAGTCCCGTGCGGGATTCGAACCAGCGACCCCAGAGTCAGGCAACTAATCGCCAGCACTGTATGTCGGCGATCTAAACCACTCCGCCAACGGGCCTCCCACAAAAATGTTATCCCAAAATAACGATAAAAAATATATCTATTCAGCTTTGGGAGCTGTGTCATCACGATCGTCAGAGGGGTACTGTCTGTCCGCTTTCAAGACTACCGGTCTGCTACCTCCTATTTTGGTGGGAGGCCCGTTGGCCGAGTGGTTTAGATGGCCGACATACAGTGCTGGCGATTAGGTGCCTGACTCTGGGGTCGCTGGTTCGAATCCCGCACGGGACTCGACCAAATTTTCAGCACTAGAATTTGTGCTATTCTAAGATAGTGTTAACGAAAATACAGTATTTAATCAATTTACCATTTTGATCTCTGCATAATTATGCCTACCTAGTTAGTAGTTATAACCGAAAAGACAAGACAAAAACTAATACTATACACTCAGTACATATTAAAATATGCATTTCAATAGTTTTAAGCCTTTTGAAAATTCCTTTGAAGATACCTTTTAATGGAATGTCCCCAAGACCGATGGTTTCTTAGCGCTTTACACAGTTCATATTTCCGCAGCTGACGCACTTTGGGCTAGTCAATCGGCACATAGTTGACCGATCCTAGTCCTTTAGTCCTTTCAAATAGTCAGAGGACTTGTCTAAGTTGCAAATATTATTTTGGGTTGAGTTGTAATATTTTTCTTTCAAGCGAAAATCCTTCCTTTCTCAAATGATCCAAATCCTCTGACTGGAATATTAGGACCGTTTTGATTTCTATCTGTTGAGAAAAAAATCCTATTTTAACAAGTAGGAGGACTACACCCAAATTGTAATCAAAGAAACACTTCTTACTTAGTGTGTTAGATTTGTCAAACAAACCCGACTTCTGTTATAGAACACAAGTCATTGACTTCAATGGCTGACTCAAGTCTACCAATTTGCTTCCGTGGCTGTTTTCCAAATTTGAAAGACGCTGTTGTAGTGTCTCTTAGTTTCTACGATGGTCCAGAACTGACAATTCCGTTATGGGGAGATTCAGTTTTCTTGGTCAGGAATTGACCTTCCCCGCATGAACTCAGTTACATTGGACAGATTCTAGACACGGCTCACTTAGGTGCAGTCCAGCTGCTGGCGGCCATCTGTGTGTTGTTAAATCCCATTTCTCACTGTGCTTTAATATGGGGAATATTTTTGATCAGTGATAGAGATGGATTGAATGTGGTAAATATGAAACTCATATCGGAACGCCATGCGCCCGTACCGTATTTGAAATTATTCACGTTAAAAAAATGTCAAATCACATCTTGTACACAACGGAACGGTTGCTCTGCATCCCCGGGAATTTGCCAGGTTAGAGAAGCAGATCTCATTTGATCCAGTTTATTGCTTTCAATCTCATCTGGCAGATCAATCTTGAGGTACCGTAGTGGATTATTTCGAGAAGAAACAGAACATTTTTTATCTATGTAAACATGAAGCCAGTCCAGAACCAAAACTGTTTTTGAGCAGCTAGTATCTATCGACACGACCAATAATTCGGGGTGAAGTCAATATTTGTTCTGAACTGGCTTCTTATATTCACGAAGAGAAAAGGGTGCACTCGGGCTTCCATAGATACGCCACAGTCACGGTATGCTATCCTCTTGTTCATTTGGAATTCTGCTTTGTTCCATATGCAGCACAGACTCTTATCTAGCTTGCCAGTAGTCCTACTGTTAATCGAAATATTAACGAAATAAAAAATATATTTTATTTTTCTGTGTGTGGCATAATGAACTGACACGGAGAACATTCACACTTAAGAAATGCTGGTATACAGATGAGACTAATTTTTCAACAAAGTGCTTCATGGTATCTCGAGGCCAAGATTGACTACAGGATAATTTGAGATAATTCTTATTTACGTGAGAGACAGAGGAGGCCCTGTTCGTATACGTAACTGATTCGTAATTTTGTATCCATACGCCCACGAGATGTAATTAGCACAGTTTCCAAACTAGCGGGTCCATTCATCTTGATTATTAATCTATCTTAATAGTGGGATGTTGTTAAATTCCACATGAATTAAGCTCAAGTTATAGAAACCAAAAAAAGTCTACACATCGAGTAAATGCCTATTCGACAGATTCAATGTGTGATACACAGCCAGAAAACAGGTGATGGCCCATAGCATGCAAAAAGGGTCGTATTGACCTTTGTGCGCTTATACTTGTGGAGGTCACAGAGGTCAAGTGCACTATAGTTCCGGCAAAGGTCACGTGACCGGAAGTGACCTTTTGGGGGTATGTATTCCTCCGCGGTGATGCGGTCTGGTGGTGATGCGGTCTGCCTTCGCGGACAGAAAATAGTCCCGCGGGAAAAATTGTATGGACCCTGGGATGTACTGTACATGTAAGTACTAGGGTCCTAGTGGGAATTGAACCTATCTAAATAATATATAGCTCTCACGAGTATGAGGGCTATAGGTCGGCCCCAGTCACCTCCAGCGAGGGTTTTAGATAATTTTATTACGAATCATCCACCTCTGAAACTGCCGTACATCTAATCTCTATCCCCTCCAGCGCACTATTTTAAAATCTTGTGCACTATTGTGAAATAGTAACGAATATATCGCTGTCTGAATTTTCCATTCGACAAATTTCACTTTATACGCGCCATGTTCACTCGCAAACGGCACAGCACACATATACCGTGACGTCACCAACATGGCGCGTAGAGAGTTGAAGTTTTCGACTGGAAAATTCGCTTTATCGCTTTATCTAGAGGCCGACGCTCTACCATTAGGCCACGAGTTATAGGCTACAAACCAAGGTTGAAAATAGCATATATATGTCTACCATATGGCCCATACTGGCCCACTGGCCAATGTTGAATCTAATGGGAAATTTACTCCTGGTCATTGTAGTATGGATTGTTTGATTTTGTTTTTTACATCTCAACACCTAGAACACGATGGGCAGGGTCCCGAAGCGATAGGTTGAACTTTTTTGAAAAAGTCACTGTGCGCATGCGTAGTGGGTAAATAGCGCTGGGAGGACGTTTTGGGTTTAGGTGAGCCCCTAGTGGACCGATTGGATTGAGTGAGGTATCAATGTGAAGCATACGTGAGGGAGCATCCGACGTGCTGGGTGTGACGTGGAACCGACGTCATTATGCGCATGCGCAGTAGACAAAGGATATGGGAATAGACGTTTTGGGGTCTAGGTGGACCACTGGTGGTCCTATGGCGTCGAGTGTGGTATCAATGTGAAGCATACGTGAGGGAGCATCCGCCTGGACTAGTGTGTTGTCCGTGTTCAACATTCTGCGCATGCACAGACAGGGAATTGTGGGAAAAGGGTATGGAAATAGACGTTTTGGGGTCTAGGTGGGCCACTGGTGGTCCGATGGAGTCGTATGAGGTATCAATGTGAAGCATTCGTGAAGGAGCATCCGCCTGGACTAGTGTGTCGTCCGTGTTCAACATTCTGCGCATGCGCAGACAGGGAATTGTGAGAAAAGGGTATGGAAATACACGTTTTGGGTCTAGGTGGGCCACTATTGGTCCTATGGAGTCGTATGAGGTATCAAGATGAAGCATTCGTGAAAGAGCATCCGACGGGGTGGGTGTGTCGTGGAACAAGGAAGACAACTCAACTTGTTTCGTTTCACAGTTGATTATGAAGAAATAGTTCACCAGTTTCTCGCTTTTTTACACACATTTATCACTCCGTCATTTGATGGAAACAGTTAATGGTGACTGACCACTCACGCCTGTGGGGAGGGGGGGGGGGGAGTGGCTACCTTTTCCCGTATAGCCTCTTCCCGTATTAGAGAGTCTCGCGGAACTAGAAGGCGAAGAAACTTCCTGACTTTCTCCATGGAGGGTCTTCTCCAAGACTGTCTGCAGCGGTCAACGGAGAATAAAGTGCGACATTATCAGAAGTGTTCTGTATCGCAACAACTTGAATGGCTCAGTTGCACATTATTGAGAGAACAAAGAAGATCCTGTCTGCTCACTGACCTGCGACTTCAGCTGGTTAGTTACTGGGTTTTATAATTTCACTTTGCTCTATCTATTAACCCAGAAGGGTATTTTGGCCTTGTGATAACTGACATAATTCAAAGAAAGTGTCACTATGCTTAGAATAATGTATAATTTGGCCAATATTGCATGAAAATATGTCAGCTATCGCCAGTTCAAAATACTCTCCTGGGTTAATAGATAGTGCAAAGTGAAATTATATAACCCAGGAGCTGATCAACTGAAGTCTCGGGTCGGTGAACAGACAGGCTTTTGGTTCTTCCCGCGTGCAAATGGTAATCAGTATACAACACCGTTGCTTGATCAATGTCCCGAGAAAAGAGTTTCCTCGGCCAATACATACCCACTCAACGTCAAACAGTTCCTTAGTGGCACAGAAAGTGGTTGTAGTAGGTTTTTCGCCTCATTTCTAATCTTAAAATACAGTATTTTATCATTTTACCATTTTGATCTCTGCATAATTATGCACTGATATATGCACTCAGCACATATATTAAATTATGTATTTCAATAGTTTTAAGCCATTTGAAAATTCCATTGAAGATACCCTTGAATAGAACCGGTGCCCTCAACTTCAGGCCAAGGGTTCTTTACACAGTTCATATTTCCGCAGCTGACACACTTTGGGCTAGTCAGTTGGCACATATAGTTGACCCATTCCAGTTCTTTAATGCTTTCAAATAATCAAACGACTTGTATATATTGCAAATATTATTTTGGGTTGAGTTGCAATATTATTCTTTCGAGAGAAAATCCTTCCTTTCTCAAATGATCCAAATCCTCTGACTGGAATATTAGGACCGTTTTGACTTCTATCTGTAGAAAAAAAAATGTGATATTTTAACAAGTAGGAGGACTACACCCAAATTGTAATCAAAGAAACACTTCCTACTTTGTGTGTTAGATTTGTCAAACAACCCCGACTTCTGTTATAGAACACAAGTCATTGACTTCAATGGCTGACTCAAGTCTACCAATTTGCTTCCGTGGCTGTTTTCCAAGTTTGAAAGACGCTGCTGTAGTGTCTCTTAGTTTCTACGATGGTCCAGAACTGACAATTCCGTTATGGGGAGATTCAGTTTTCTTGATCAGGAATCGACCTTTCCCGCATGAACTCAGTAACAATGGACAGATTCTAGACACTTAGGTGCAGTTCAGCTGCTGGCGGCCATCTGTGTGTTGTTAAATCCCATTTCTCACTGTGCTTTTATACGGGGAATATTTTTGATCAGTGATAGAGATGGATTGAATGTGGTGAATATGAAACTCATATCGGAAGGCCATGCGCTCGTATCGTATTTGGAATTATTCACGTGGAAAAATTGTCCAATCACATCTTGTACACAACGCAACGGTTGCTCTGCATCCCCTGGAATTTACCAGGTTAGAGAAGCAGATCTCATTTGACCCAGTTTATTGCTTTCAATCTCATTCGTTTGACCCCGTTGGCAGATCAATGTTGAAGTAGCGGATTATTTCGAGAAGAAACAGCACATTTTTTTATCTATGGATGGATGGATGTACTTGGGCACTCCATCGCACCGCGATGGGCACAGGTCTATGTAAACATGAAGCCAGTCCAGAACCAAAACCGTTTTTGGGCAGCTACTATCTATTGACACGACCAATAATTCGGGTTGAAGTCAATATTGGTTCTGAACTGGCTTCTTACATTCACGAAGAGAAAATGGCGCACTCGGGCTTCCATAGATACTCGACAGTCACGGTATGCTATCCTCTTGTTCATTTGGAATTCTGCTTTGTTCCATATGCAGCACAAACTCTTATCTAGCTTGCCAGTAGTCCTACTGTTAATAGAAATCTTAACGAAATAAAAAAATATATTTAATTTCTCTGTGTGTGGCATAATAAACTGACACGGAGAACATTCACGCTTGAAACACTTAAGAAATGCTGGTATACAGATAAGACTAATTTTCCAACAAATTACTTCATGGTATCTCGAGGCCAAGATTGACTGCAGGATAATTTCAGATAATTCTTATTTATGTGAGAGACAGAGGAGTCCCTGTTCGTATACGTAACTGATTCCTAATTTTGTACCCATACGCCCACGTGATATAATTAGCACAGTTTCCAAAATAGCGGGCCCACACATCTTGATTATTAATCTATCTTAATAGTGGGATGTTGTTAAATTCCACATGAATTAAGCCCAAGTTTTAGAAACCAAAAAAGTCGACAAATCGAGTAAATGGATGATAGTCTGCCTATATTCGATAGATTCAATGTGTCATACACAGCCAGAAAAAAGGTGATGGCCCATTACCCTTTAATGGTGATCAGACCTGGACGTCACCTTTAAAAGGTGATGTGTAAGAGCCATCACTTTTAAATGGTGACGGCCATCATCTTTCAAGGGTGATGATTTTGCCTCGTCACCCTCGAAAGTTGATGACATAAATTTACACTCATTGCTCATTACTCTTCAGAGGTGATGGCCATCATTTTGTTAAGGTAATCATAAAAGGGGGTGATGGCTCTAACTCATCACCTTTTCGGGGTGATAGTTATCACCTTTTTCTGGCTGTGTACAAACCTCTATAGAACCACACTCTTAGAAATCTGGTTCTTAAGATTCTTTGGTTCTACACAGATTTAGAACCAAGTTCGTTTTTATTTGCATTTTGGTCCCACCAACTATATGTAGCTTACATACAACCAAATTACGCTGAACCAAATATTTTAAAGAATTAAGATTGCTATGCGCGCAGAGCTGCATGAGAGAGAATAGTAATATAGTTATTTTATGCACTTCATCTACAGGGCGGTGAAAATGACCCAACACCATAATTTGGTGTTGACTGATAAGTGCTAAATACCAAGTAATGGTGTTGGCCAACAACAATAAAGGATTTTGGGGGCATATGGTGTAAGCCTTAACTCAACACCATTTATCGTTATGGTGCTCAACACGATATTTTGGTGTTAATCAACACCAGTGTTCTTGTTGTGCATGGTAGGTTCACAGGATTATCATCGCAGGTCTTTTGATTTATGTCAGATTGGATTCATGTATATTCGACTTAAGGAGTACCTCCCTCAATTCAAATACGTTTCCTTTGTGAAGCGTTTTACCTAAATATAAAATGTTCCAAATATCTCTTTTCACTGATGTCGGAAAAGTATTATTTTATTCATGTTTGTGACTTATTTCTGATGACGCTGTGTTAAGGATCGGAACGTCTTTAGCAGGATTGGCCCAACACAACTTCAACAATTATGGGTCCATTGTTAATATTAGTACTACTCACGATCTAATACAATGGTGGATCTAATACAATTGTGGCAAGTGTTCATATACTCTCTGTTACGCTCGTATGAAAATCGATATTGCATCTTTTCATTGCTCTTTCCATTTTGCTGATACGAGAGATCTTAAACTTTGTCGAAATTTACAATTCTGCATGACGTTGGTTTAAGAAATAAACTTTCCCACACTAACCTTGCGTAAAATAACCATTGAGCACGCCTATGAAAACATTATTTCTGTTCAATTGCACTACCCAAAATGGGTATCAACAAAGATTATAATGAAAAGTTGAAAACCTATTTTAAACTTTGACAACCTTTCTCCCCTTTCTTGAAAAAAAAACTCGTCCACTGATGCTCCCGTCTCGGCTGGCATCGTGCCAATGTCAGTGGACGAGTTTATGTGGTCTCTCAAATGGGGAATGATACTGTCAGCTGTGTGTCGCTTTGTTAATCAATTTCACGATAGAAGCAACAGTTAAACTTGATAAAGAAATTTCATCTTGTAATTTATTTGTTTGTTTTATTCGATTGTTACTTGTATGGAAGCATTCGTCCCTTTCCTCATTCGACTTGTGAAATGGAGTCTCCCAATAAACACCTGCACTTGACGGGTGTTGATTTCACATAACCGTGCTAAAACGTGTAATAAATGCACGGTTAGCTCGATGTTATTGACACAAGTGTTATAGAATTGACGTTATTTGGCGCTAAGAGCACCAATTTACGTCAAACTCGCCAAGAAAATGGCGGTGCCCAGATGCTCAAAAATAAGAAATGAATAAAATAAAGCTTTCCTGTCTTCAGTGGCAAGACATATTTGACGCACTGTATTATCAAGTACAAACCTTTGCAATGAAAGCGTATTTTAATTGAGTGAAGCATTCCTTTAAGCCTGTGCCTTGAACAGTAGTCCTGTCAATATGTGCAGATTTTCCATCGAATTGTGCCTTTTTTTTTATAAAAGCATGAAATTTGGCACAGGTGTACATCTAGGCCTGGGGAGCGTTTATAGATATGGAGCCACCGCGATCTTTTCCTATGTAGGTTACAGCGGCCATTTTTCACGATGGCCGTCAAGATCCCATATTAGCATCTGGAATCGTGCACAGTTTCTTCTGTTTGGGACTCATTCTTGGATTTCAATATGACCGCCATCTGAAGCCTATTTCGGTCAATATTTCAATAACCACACAATATATCAACATAATTCCTGTCGATACAATGATATTTTAGTGGTTCAGCGTGGAAATTATTTCAAAATAGATATGGTGTAAAAACACCCATCTCGGATTTCCAAAATGGTCTACGGTGGGGAAAGGGAATGAAAATATAAAAAAGTACCTCACTGCATTATGGTGAGTATTATAGTTTCTGCTTTATGAGGCGAATCTAACAACATAATAAATTCACCCGACGACAAGTTAATATATAGCGTAACTAATAAGCATGTGATTATTGCTCTGCATGTTCTCTTCTTCAGTGAATCGGAATAGTTTTGCCACAAAAGTTTTTTATATCTGCGCTGCAGATGTTATCGATGCAACCATGTCTAAGATTTCTATCTATAATTTATTAGAAATATTTACTGTTGAAAGGACGTTCAGCCAGCTATTGTTATGTCACAATTTTTCGATATTTCTGTATACAATCTCCATCCACCATCGGGTGCGAATCAATGTAACACTTGAGATACATTCTCGTGAGAGAATATTCTATGAAGATAATCTACGCTCTAAAGTCTGCCCAGTCGATACCGAGAGAAAATCGGTCGAGATTCCATAGACGAAATCACGAGATTCGGCCAAGAACGCAAGATTAGTTTGACGGCTTGTTCTCTACCCATTCTCGGTCCATTTGCGTACACTTCGCCATCCATAAGATGGCTTGCGAATCGTGTGTCTCCATTATCGCGGAGCGATATCCGGTGTTTTACCGGATTCTGTTCGGCCTTCATCCGGCGGAGAACAGACTCGAAAACTCTGTAAAATTACAGGTTTTCATACATACCCTGGAAACAGATATTGCCTGGGCTTACAAAATATATAGGTATGAATAACTTTCGTATCATCCAAGAGGTGTGGTGGATCTGTAATTTTGAACAAGTAGATCATCACATGACTGGAAAATGGCGGGTTACGTTGGGGTTACGTCGGTAGACTTTAGCTGATTGGCTGACGAAGTCACGTGGTATTGATTTCTGGAAATTCCCTCTAGCAGTTGCCGAAAGTAGTCTGAAATGGATACACACGATCCCAGGGTCAGTCTTACCGCGTATAGATGACCGAGATGGTTACAGGTTGATTCTCGGTCTAATCTCGCGCCCTTGATCTAATTTCAGTAGTGCCGGTAGTGTAAAGTGGTACAGGTAGTGTAAAGATGTACAGGTAGTGTAGTGCCGGTAGTGTAAAGTGGTACAGGTAGTGTAAAGATGGAGCCTTCAAGATATGACCAATGTTCAGCATCAGGATCAATGAGACGGTCAAATTATGTAGTGACGGTCAAGATATGGAGTAACGGTCAAGATACGAAGAAGTAACAGTCAAGATATTGAGTAACGGTCAAGATATGAAGTAACAGTCAAGATACTGAGTAACGGTCAAGATATGAAGTAACAGTCAAGATATGGAGTAACGGTCAAGATATGAAGTAACAGTCAAGATATTGAGTAACGGTCAAAGTATGAAGTAAAGGTCTGGTGAAGGAGTAAGATCAGAGTTCAGGTTCGGGAGAAAACAGTTCATGGTCTCGACCAATCCGAATCGAGTATGCGACCCCCATGTTTCATTTGCGTACACTTCGCCATCCTTAAGATGGCTTGCGAATCATGCGTCTCCATTATCGCGGAGCGATATCCGGTACTTTACCCTATTCTGTTCGGCTTTCATCCGGCGGAGAACAGACTCGAGAAATCTGATAAATCACAGGTTTTCATACCGTTTCAGAAACAGATATTGACTGGGCTTACAAAATATATAGGTATGAATAGCTTTCGTATCATCCAAAAGGTGTGGTAGATCTGTAATTTTGAACAAGTAGGACATCACATGACTCGAAAATGACGGGTTACGTCGGGGTTGTTTTGTTTTAAACTTATTTTATTGCATTTTAACAAAAGGATTGGGGACAAGTTCTTTCAACTTATTTTCCCCTCTCCGAATACAAGTTAGGTAATACAAAATAAAGCAAACGAGAAAACCTTATATTAACAATGTATATAAACAATATAAATATATATATATATATCTAAGACTTCGTTTTGTTATACATGAGTATGTTGATTACTCATTTTAGAGCCATTAACAAAAATATATAGAGGCCGTATACGCACCCGTTGGTGTCTTTGGTGTTTATTACTAACGACGGACCGTGGACTTTTCCATTGTAATAAACTTAGATTAATCGAATCTTTGACTGTCTTTAATAAATTTTTGGACAGAGCTTAATATTTTGGTGTTATTAGAAACAGAAAGGGATGGACTACCCCACAACATTTGATGAACGGTAGTATTAAGCGGGATATTATCAAATAGTTCCGTTCTAAGGTCTTCGAAAAGTGAACAGTAAATTAAAAAATGTTCAGCATTTTCAGTTCGTTCCCCGCAAGAGCAGTGTCCGTTTTCATGAAGGTTTACACGATGTAAATCTGCGTTCAGTTGGCTGCAGCCGTTACGTAATTTTGTGTAAAGTATGTCTAGTTTTCTAGATCCAAAAGGGTGGTATGATAGTGGTAGATTTCTGTTAGAGAGTTTGGACTTAAATGAATTATAGGATGTAGAGTTTCTTGTCTCCAGTGTCAGATTATTCCACTGGTTAATGACAGATGGGATAAACGAATTTTTAAAAAGTGTTAGGCGTGATCTTGGTATGACATAATTGTTGGCATTTCTAAGACGATAGGGTGTTAATTCACCAACAAGAGGAGTGACCAAGTTTGTTAAATATTGAGGTGCTTCACCAGTATGGATTTTATACATCGTTGATAATTTGGAGATTTGCCACCTTGCTTTTAGCGTTTCCCACCCAGTTTCAAAATAAAGGGATTCTCTTGAAGCATAAGCAGGTAACCCAGTAACAATACGTGCGGCGGTCAGTTGTAACTTTTCGAGTCTTTCACTTTGTTCTTGGGTACAGTTATCCAATAAAGTTGCGGAACGTTCAGTTACTCGAGTAGGTTCAGATATTATGTTATGAATATTGCATCTCTGAGAAATTTCAGACAAGAAGCGTGAATTGCCGTGCAAGAGGTCATCATTAAGTAGAACTAGGTTTACGTTGGTATTTAATGCATTTTCGACCATTTCTTCAAAAGCCTGGTATATAGATCCGGGGCTTTTCGGAACAATATAAGATATATTTAGTAGAATAACGTTATTGGATAATTGGATTTTAAGCCACATTGTTTCAAAACCGTTTTTTTCAAGATCTGGCAGTCGATTACACTTAATGCGCGTTGACGTGTATACCAAAATTCCACCCCATGGAGATAAGTCGTCCGAACTGCGATCTTTACGAAGTGGTTCACTGAAACCTTCTATATGTAAGTCGTCGTTAGTTATTGTGTAGTCAAGGTTTGTTTCCGTGAAACACATTATATCGAAATCTTCCGACAGAACATCAATAAATGCTAATTTATTACGCATACTCCTTATATTTAAGTGAAGAATTTGTAGACCGTGTTTATTATTTTCGTCGGGGTTACGTCGGTAGACTTTAGCTGATTGGCTGACGAACTCACGTGGTATTGATTTCGGGAAATTCCCTCTTGCTGTTGCCGAAAGTAGGCTGAAAATGGATACACACGATCCCAGGGTCAGTCTTACCGCGTATAGATGACCCAGATGGTTACAGGTTGCTCATGTTTACCACGTGATTATTTGTACAGAACCGTCGCCATATTTAGTCGCGTGATTTTTATTTATTCATCAAATAGACTATAGAGAAGGATCTATCGACTCCATAAAATTCCCATATCCTTTCAGTATAGCCGTACAGAGGTGTACTATACATATGCGTATCCACATATACGACTCAAGAAGGATGCGAATTTGTACTACACATTTATTGCACATGTGCGATGCGCACTGCACATTTACTACACATGTGCGTTGTGCACTGCACATGTATTGCATATGTGCGATGTGCATTGCACATTTTTTTGAATATGTTTGGTGAATAAATATTCACTTGAATAGTTATGGCGATCATGTGATAAAACATGGTGGTCTCATATACTTGATTCTGATTGGCCGAGTCTTTGAACCTGAATCGGTTTTCCTCCTGAAACGGCACCTTGATCTTACTCCATATTTGACCGTTCCTCCATATTTTGACCGTTGCTCCATATAATGACCGTTACTCCATATTTTGACCGTTATTCCATATCTTGAGCATTATCTTGATGACATCACTGATCTTGATCACGAAACGAAACCTGCAATTGAACATTTGGCGTAATGCGCTCATTTTTATACTACTAAACTACTCATGTGGGAGATTAGGTCGAGATTCAGTCGAGATTAGGTCCAAGTCATTTCGAGAAAGGCGAGATCAGGTTGGGTACACACAGATTTCACGTTTTCGACCTAATCTCGAGTGCTGGCGTTCACGACTTATGTCTAGAACGAATCTCGCGTTATCAGCCTTTCTCTCGACCTATTGTCGTGCGAATCTCGCATTTACTGACTGAATGTCAACCGAATCTCGCGTTCTCGAGTTAATCTTCATCGGCCGAAGGGTATTTCTGTCGTCAGCGTCGTCTGTCTCTCTGTGCGCCAATGCGTTTGTCTGTCCATCATCGATGTTACTATAAAGAACTATAACCGGTTGAAGCTGGCAATGGCGATTTTTTTATAGGTCAAAGTACACATTATAAATAAATCTGATATTATTAACATTTCGCTTGATACCTTAAATTCATATAATTTATGACCAGAATTTAATCGAAGACAACTGACCTTGACCTAATTTTTCAAGGTTAAATTGTATGGAAAAAGTATACTCAATTAAGCACAATACCTCTTGTAGAATTATAGCCTCTCTTCCTAAATTAATACCACATATGCAGCTAGCAATGGATCAGAAGCCTAACGAATAAGACTGATCTTGACCTATTTTCTCAATGTCAAATTATACATACTACATATACATACGATTATTGACAACATTTTTGTTGAATATGACTGACCTTGACCCATTTCCAGGGTCAAATTATGTGGTTATATTGTTAGCACAATATTTTCTGAAGATTTAGAGCTAACATTTGTAGATTTTACACCATAGATGCAAATCTGCTTGTTGACCCCAACGTTTTAGATGTCATCCTCGCGAGGCAGTGTATCGATCGATCTGTTAAGAGTTCAAGGGGTTTCCTCTAAATCAAACCAATCAGTGAGCGCGCTAAGCTAGTCGACTATACGTCAATCCGCTGCGAGGTATGAAATGTGCCTGGTTTGAATACCATAGCTGACCAACTACTTTGATGTCAGGCTGAAATTGACATCGGGAGTCAAAGCAAAAACCACAGGCTTGGGATACCGACATGCTAATTCAAAACAAACGCAGGATGAAATGTACGAGATTAATTGTATAATACAGCCAACGACTCAAGAACTCATTCGAATCGCTAAAAGTGTCCAGTTAAACCCTCTGCGAGAATTTAGGATTTACCTGGACTCGTGAAAATGTTTAGATGTCAAATGACAAGTGAAAGTCAGAGCCTATGGCGTAGGACGTACATTATTCGACAACGCGACAGGCCATTAATCGCCAGGAAAAGTGGAACAGGCGGGTAGTTGAGCACAAGGTATTCTATACGAGCTGACGAATGAGCTGTTAATTCTGTTTACAGATTAAATAAATATATGATTGTTCCCCAATTAATTTTTTAAGCATGAGCAGCCGTAACAGCATAAATTAGCTCTATAATCTCTGGCGAGTCGTGTGAAATGAGACTTTCCATGCATGCTCTTCGGCACACGTTGGTTGCTAAAATAACTTCTGTCTTAGACACTGCAGAACGAAAGTAATAAATAAAACGAATTTTCGGATCAGAGACAAAATAGGGGGCGAGTGCTCATGATAAGCGAACTGTTCACTTTAATGAGACGATTTAGCGGTGCCCCATGTCTAACTAACCTCATCAGACCTATAGGTAATCTCGTGGGTGTTGTGCTATCTCTCTCAGTCAACACAGCAATTCGACTGCTGGAAGATTGTGAATGATAAATTACTAAGGGCACATTTTGAGTTCTTCGAAAAAGTCGGTTAAAGCTACAGATGCGGATACTGTCGGTTCCTTGGGGCGGCTGCTTTGATACTCCATCTCTGACAGGTTTCGAGAAATCAGACTGCCTTCCTGCAATTAGTTTGTTTGGAAAACACAAACGTGCATCTCTCTGGCGTGAAACTGGAAACCCTTGTTTGCAAACAATCTAGTTATCTTCTGATTTAAGGTGACTGCAGTCGCCATGAATATTATACCACTTTCTCGCGAAATGTAATTTTTGTCTTATCTGATCAAACAACTGTATATAGATACAGCACATTGTAATGGTGTCTGAATTGGGGTATCTTAGTAATGCCAAATATTTCTCCACCTACTTGTTAAAACATGTTCGGGTTGGGCGATAGTGCTCTTGGACGGTTAACATAGCTGTTGGGCCAAAAATAAACGGAATATAACAATTTGATGCAGATATAACAAACAGTAGTGGTATGAAAAGCGTATCTGACGGCCAGTTGACCTTGACCCTGCGCACAACAAACACCGGAAATTCCAATGCTCAGTGTCAAAGTCCCATTCACCAAGCCTCGATCCGTTTTCCGCTTTTTACAAACAGCTCCAAAACTAATCTCACTAACAGGCAACAAAAATGTAATGAGCTGTTACATTATTATGCGCGCGATGTATTACGCGAAACATGCCACACATTTTAGTTTTTACCTATGTAGTTTTGTCAACCATGCCATTATATATTTCAATTATGTCATCTATAACCTCTGTCCGGTACTATATCAACACAAAGGCAAATGAATTCTTTTGAGTAGAGCAGTTTTACAAAATCTACAGAGCTGTGACGCGGCTTAGCAACACAATGACGGACTTTTAGTTGAAAAAATGACGGGGGTGGGAGGGGTAGGTATCTATGACTACAACCTGAAAATAGAACCGGTACGTTCTTTCATTCATGCATTATCCATCATGATACCCACATGCTAATTCAAACGAACGTGGGATGAAATGTACGAGATTGTATAATGAAGGCAACGACTCAAGAACTCATTCGAATAGCTAAAAGTGTCTGCGAGGATTTAGCATTTACCTGGACTCGTGAAAATGTTTAGATGTTAACTGACCCGTGTAAGTCAGAGTCCATGCCAATCAAAACGCCAAACCAATGGAATATCATCGAATCATACGAACTGTTTCTTCCGTTCTACATTTTTACGACGGTGGGGCAGAGACGTTCCTGCAGCCATTCAGACGAAAGGTATATGCGATCGAAGCCGGGAGATTGTCAAAGTCCAATTCCGATCACGTGAACGGAAATGACCTCCACAACGATCAATGTTCAAGTGGACGCCCTATGGCGAATCAAATATGCCGAGAGTATCCGGCACTCCAGGCGGAATTCCATATTGTCCATATACAGCCAACAGGTCATTTTAAGTGCGGTAGGCTCCCAATGTAGCCAAATATATCGGGACGAACCCACTAGCTCGCTCTAAATGCGCAGACTCAGTAAACAATGCAAGTCTGATCATGTCGAGGATAGGTGTATGGGGCACCCCCCAGATGGGATACTTTGTTGTATATATACAGTTCATAGACTATGTTGAGCTTGGTTGGGCCTGTTGCCCAAGACCTCGGTAATTTTCTACAGGCGCGATACAGTAAGGCGAATCCACAGGTACTCCTATCTACCGTCAATGCTGCAGTCGACGGACCAACACTCTACAAATAGAAAGGTCAGCCAACTCTCGCACCTCCATTGTCAGCGAGCATGCAATCTCTGTCACAGGAATCATCTCCGCGAGCGGCTATTTTAGAGCTCACGGATTAAGCCAATGAAATTACCGAAAAATCGCCGATCGCGGAGATGATTTCCGTTGACAGAGATTGCACGCTCGCTAACAAGTTGGCTGACCTTTCTATTTCTAGAGTGTTGGTCCGTCGACTGCAGCATTGACGGTAGATAGGAGTACCTGTGGGCGAGTCTGTGATGGTGGACTGCTGATGCCCAACCGAGAGTGGGACGCTTTACCGAGAACGAGAGTGGTGAGAGACATCGGGATTTCACCCAACGAGACCCCTGGACCGAGGCATGCGCCATAGGCTAGAGTGAGTAGTGTGCCCGTGCACAACCGGAAGCGAAACGTTCTACCGAGAGCGAAATGGATGAGAGACATGAGGGTTTCACCCCCACGAGACCCCTGGACATACGTCATAGGCTAGTGTATGTGGAGAATTAGGGGTGCGCATGCGCAACCGGAAGTGGATGTGGAGTTGATATTCTGCTTGAGACCGAATGACGAGGACGTCGTCGATGTAACTGAGACAGCTTGGTCGATTCACTCAAGGTAGCCGCAACTTAGAGCAAGCTCTGAGCGGAGCAGTAGATTGGTATTTGTGAAATGCGGTGTACATTCAGTGTTCCCCGAAAGTTTTGACTACATCATGAACATTATAATGTGTCCCAAACTACTTCAAACATCGTAACCAGTAGATAATTCACCGGAATGTTTTGGAGACTTTTTTTTATAAAGTCGGTGATATCTTACTTTAAAGTTGCCGTTTCTTTGTCCACGTTTTCTCCTGTGTTGAGAGGGACGAAGAGATAATGCTGGAATTAAGAGGATCCAATATAAATTGATCATGAGCTGAAAATTCCCACTCTCGAGAAGGAAAATACATCCCAAACTATATTTTCCTTCTCGAGAGTGGGAATTTTCATCTCATGATCAAGTTACATGGGATCCTCCTAATTCCAGTATCTCTTCGTTCCACCAAACACTCAGCAGAAATATCCTCTATTTCTCGTTCGCGATAAGTGTTTGGGGAATTCACCTGCTGGTTGGCAATAATCCATCTCAGAGCGTTTTCGTGAATAGACCATGCCTCATGAAGAGGTTAATCGTAAATTCCTTCTATCACCCTCTACATATGATACAAGGGAGATAACCGCGATATCGTCATCCTTTTTTTTAAGAAAGTGCTCCTTGTTCAAGAATTATTCCCCTTGTTCTGTTGGAACTGTCAAATGCTTCAGGATGAATGATGCAATTTAAAAGGTCTTTGTGGGGATTACGTTGAATTGGATTGCAGTGAAAGCAGGTAATATAGCTGTTAATTAATTAAACGTCTCCTGTGCGTTGGCTCACACTGCTGTGGACTTGTGTTGCAGGCCTATATACTCCCAAGGAAGGCAATACGAAACAGCTGAGCACATATTGGATGTTGAGATCCATTCTCAAAAATAAATTGCCAAATTATACGGGGATATAGGACAGGCGATGCCTTGGTTAGATGCCATACACAGGACACAGGCCCCTGAGAGGCCAGGACCCATCCAGTTGTGTCACTGGGTAGTAGTATGAAAGGAACAGTATCAGTGTCCGTATGTGTCTGCCTGCATCCATCCATGTCACTGGGTAATAGCATGAAAGGGGCAGTATGAACGTTCGGGTGTGCCTACCTGCGCGTGTGCGTCCGTCTGTTCCACTGGGTGGTAGTATGAAAGGAACACTATCAGTGTCCGTATGTGCTTGCCTCCATCCATCCATGTCACTGGGTAGTAGTATGAAAGGGGCAGCATCAGCATCCGTGTGTGCCTACCAACGTCCGTCCATCCGTGTCAGTGGGTAATAGCACAAACGAAGCAGTATGAACGTCCGGATGTGCCTACCTGCGTGTGTGCGTCCGTCTGTGCCACTGGGTAGTAGCATTAAAGAAGCAGTATGAACGTACATGTGGGCCTGCCTGCGTGTGTGCGTCCGTCTGTGTCACTGGGTAGTAATATGAAAGGAACAGTATCAGTGTCCGAGTGTGCCTGCCTGCATCCATCCATGTCACTGGGTAGTAGTATGAAAGGGGCGGTATGAACGTCCGGGTGTGCCTATCTGCGTGTGTGAGTCCGTTTGTGCCACTGGGTAGTAGTAGTAGTAGTATGAAAGGAGCAGTATCAGCGTCTATGTGTGATTGCCTGCGTGTGTGCCTCCGTCCGTGTCACTGGGTAGTAATATGCAACGAGCGGTTTGAACAACTGTGTAGTAATATGATCGAACTGGTGCCCTGTTACTGGGAGGGAGGGGGAGAAAGATGTAGGGGGACGGGTAATCTGTGTTAGTGAAAAGCCTCCCACCTAGACTACGTGTTGTATCGTCAAGACAGTCTATAGCTCTTCTTTGGCTCTTGGCACTTACATAAAAGGTGGAGAGTAAGAGATGTAGGTCCATCCGCACATGATGAGCGTACGATGATCTTCATATGCTGACAGAAAGAATGAGGTGACGTTTTTGACCACGAAAGGGACGCTATTGCACTTCCTCAATATGATGACAGAGAAATTAAGGGTGGATAGGGATAAGTAGGATTTAACGTCGTTTTCAACTATGTTTCAGTCATATCACGACGGTACCAACATATGTGCCAGGACACGAGAGTGCTCACAGTTCCTATTATCCTGGACACTGATCAGCCCAGCCAGTACAGCACTGTGATCTGACGAGAACCGGTGTGCCCAACGCGATATGCCGTACAGACGCAGTGTCTCGATGTGTATTGTGAGGCATTCAGTTGAAAATTGCCTTTCGTGTTATATTTGCATTAAATCGATGTAATGTAATGTAATATATCTCGGAATATATGTGGGTTGTTGGTGTGTGAGGTTTAGTTTAGGAGATGGAGGAAGGGAGTGCGGGAGGCGGAGGCATACTCTGGGTGGGTGAATAGGTTCATTAACTGTACCATAATGTAAGCTCCCAGAATATATCAGAGTTAGGCGGGGTCGGGCATGACTTACTTCAGGAGGTAGAGGGTTGAGCCTAGAAACTGAGGACCAACACTATAACGTCGAACTGGGCCATACAGATATTCAGACAGACAGACCTCATTGTGACTTCTATTATATCAGCCCTCGCAGCGACGCTACCAGCCTCGCGAGTCAGTGTATCGATCGATCTGTTAGGATTGAGGGATATGCTTTTGGCGATACATATCGCATGCTGATAGCAAAATATACGCACGTAGCGTGCAAGATTTATGGCGGTACGTTTCGTAACTTGTGTCTAATTCCGCTTAACCCGGGTCTCGGGGCAGTATGAACCCATGTACTTCTAGATCCTCATGATGTTCATATGAACAGTCACAATCAAAGCGTGACTGAGATACATCATTCTTCAGATGATGACTTTACAACGAATATTATGGATTAAGAATACTGATCAGCGATACGGATTTGATATTTTTGGAACATCATTACGTCTTGCCGGCATCACTGAAAACTGTTGACCGCTTCTCTCTTGCAGGAAACTAGCATATGTTTATAATATGATTGTCGTTTGAATTTGGTGCTAATACTGTTGTTTGGAATATGGAATAGATTTTTGGGCGACGGCTGAATAATGAATGACGCACCAGATGCTTGTAACTGTGAAGATGCTACGCTACGGGGGCTCGATAAAAACCTTCAAGTATATATTATCTGAATGGGGACACTCGTGCTTTCATTTCAGAATATAAACCCGGTACGGAATTCGAAAAAATGATTAAAGCGTCGGCCTCATAAGCGGTAGGTACTGGGTTCAATCCCAGGCAGGATCATACCAAAGACTTGAAAAATGGAACTTTTTGCTTCCTCGCTTACGCTCAGTATTAAGAGCATAGCACAAGGACTGGTTCGCTCGGTCTCAGTATAATGTGACTGAGTGGGGTGTCATATCTGCATATGGCATGATATTTCAGTGGGAAAGCCCCGCCGTGAGAAAGCTGAAAAAAGGTTGAAAGCGACGTTAAACCATATTCACTCACTCACTCACTCACTCGAACCGGAAAGACGATCAATTCCCTTTGCACTTCCTTTTAACTTCTCCGAAAAAATCCACAAAATATAGGAAATGTGTAAAATTCGGCCCACCAACCAGACAAAAATTGTGAAATAAATTTCTAAGCCTACCCGGTACATGTTCCCGTCAAACGACCAATTCAAAATAGCGAAAATATACAAGGGGTCGACATAATCGGTTTTTTTGGTCAAATTTTATCGTCTTAACAGGCTGGAAAAGATTGTGATTTCTTCAGGCTGTCGCAGAATTACTGTCCCAGACACAACCTTCGAACACGGTTGTCTCTAATTATGCCAGATTAAGCACACCTGCCACCATTCACTTAATATGTAGCCCGGTTTCCAACATTATTTCACAAAACCGTACGAAATTCATTATAATATATCTATAGCCGCTAAATACTAAGATAGTTAATTTTTCAGATACGAATGCGTTGCAGAAAAAAAAATATGCTGATTATTTCAAACGATCGTTAGCTTTGATGTGGTGTTATAGAGGTGATCCGTTATTCAATAATATAAATTCACCGATTGTTTTCTTTTGTCTGCCGGATACCACAAATGCGCTGCAGTTTATTAGTCTGCTTAATTCAAGTTGTTGCGATATAGAACACTTCCGATAATCTCGCACTTACCAGTATATTAAATTAGAGTCCTCCGTCGCTTGGTGAAGACCCACTGTGCTTAGAATGCCAGGGCGTGCCTGAAGGCAGGGGGGGGGGGGGGGATCGACATGGCCCTGTTTGAAGGTTGTCCCAGACAGTGCTGTTGCGGAGTTCAGCTAGCAATTCGCATAAACTCATTTGAAGGACTGTTCATGTCCAACAGGATGGTACTTTAGACATCATTTAGCCGAAAGGAAAGGATCAAAATGTGGTCAAAATGGGTCGTCTCCCTTATCATGGAATTATGCCATTACTGGGCGGAGAATGGTCGAAGAGAGAAAACCGGAGAAATCTTGTCCAAGACCGAGGCAGTTTTATTCACAATTCTTATATATTGTACATGCCATGATTACGCGATTAACACATTCAACAGTTTATCGGTCTTGGAATTACTAGAGTTAAATCGACTTGGGATTCGCCTCATTCAGATAACAGACTGACAGAGACGGCTAATCAATGCTTTTCATCTACTCAAAAACAAAACAGATCTTTCAAATGTAGAATATACATTCGTACAGACATTGTTTATATATATATATATATCATACAATAATAAATGATGTGGAATTTTATTAACAATTAATGGCTATTTAAAACAGAAGTAATCCCTACGTTACACATGGTAGACAAATATAACAGCTTTACTTGCGCCTTAAAAATATATTACTACAGTAGATTTTCTAATTAATAATAATAATTTGAAAAAGAAAACAATCCCTGAACAAAAAGTAGGTCAGATAAGTTTAAAAAGTATATCAATAAAAGAAAAAGGAAAAACATATTTATGTCGCGTGGTATATACAGTATAAAATATATGCGACTACATGAATAGCTCTATAGTACAAAATGCGACTATACAAACGATTTAATATTGTCCATTATATTTTACAACTCCAGTTTGAGCAGAGGAAATGAATTAAGCTGCCTATGCACAACAGTGAATACGATTAAATATTGTTGGGCAATTCCATATTTTCAAAATACGCCATTAATACCGAATATTGGACATCAAACGAATTCATAAAAAAATATTTTATCCCAGACGTTCCCAGAAACACAAAAGAAAATTTGTCAATTTTGAAAGCTATCACAACATTCGTGATGCAGGAGTTATCGCGCAATTTTATATACAGTATATACATTTGTTCAGTAATTTTTTTAACATGTGAACCTGCGCTGTATCCTAAACACTAAAGCGAGTTTGAGTTTGAGCACGTGTTTAAGGTAACACGTGTTTAGGGATTAAACGTCTTGGTGTTTAGGTATTGAACACAATCTGTTTGAAACGTAAACACGTTTAATAAGCTTCAACACGAGATCAAACTGAACCTCACCCTAAACAAGTTTAGAATGTTGTGAAATTGATTTTAGTTTGGTGCATTTTTACCAAACTCATTCGTCTGCATCATTAGCTAGTGATCTTTCTTATATACGCCATTGCTGAACATCTTCGATGTATATATCGCAGGCAAATATATCTGAAACGTCTGTTTGCCTTCGTGAACATCGTCAACCTTCGGTCGCGTTCAGTGCTTCGCGACGCAGAAATGTTTGCCTGACGCCGATCCATCGTTGGCTGCATGGATAAAAGTTTCAAGAGACTTACTAAACAGGGAAATCAGAAATTGAACACTCCTTGTGCAAAATATCTGAGCGAAAGAGTAGTAAGATCTTGGACCAGCTTCACGAGCTCGAGACGTTATGCGATATACAGTCAAATTCGAACAAACAACAAACATTCTTGAAATACAAGTTTAAATTTTCCACAAAATTAGACATTTGATTAGTTCCCTAATTAATTATCACAGACAATCCTCCGAAGTGGAGTATTTTCAAACCTCTCACATTGGGGCGCTAAAGTACCCAGTTGAATACACGCCCAATTATGTAAGGATTTAACGGACGGTCCTTGCGATTGTTCAGAGATATTCACAAATCAATGCGAGTTTCCAAGCTCCATAAATTGTCCTTATGTACCCGCACGTTATGACGACCCATAATAAACTCTCTACCCATCTAGCAAGTGAATACGTGACATGCGCGAAAATATCCCAAGAGATGCTTATTTAAATTAAGCATTACTGAAATTATACAAATTTACATAATTATGCTACAGAGACTGCAGCAAGCCTCTGTTGCGAGTGAAGGCCACTGTTTTGCCTAGGCAATTCTGTAACCGTTTCTATGATGGGTTGGTAGAATTTATGTCCGGTGGGGGCAGTTTCCTGGTAGGCGAACCGCGACTGCTTGGTTTCCAGGAGTCCGGCGGGGCAGGGCTCCACTCTCTTTCGGGTGTAATCTATACGATACATGGTGGCGTCGTCGAAGGGATCTTCGCTCTGGAATGCGTCCGTGGTCGGCTTGCACGATCTGGCCGGTGGGATGGCGTGGGGAATGAAATGCGCCGTGTGCGTGGAGACCCCTTCGAAAGGTGCGTTACTGGAGACATAGTCGTTCTTCGCTCCATGATGTTTCATAGGGCCCGTCTGCCACTTCTTGTAGTCCTCCCTGTAGTTGGTCGTGCCGTCGAAGGATCCCGCTCTCACTTTCTGGTCGTCCGGTCGGACCGCCAAGGTCCTGGTGACCGGGAACTGCCGGTATTGCATCTTGTGGGTGGTGTTCATGTCGAAGTCTCCCTCGGGCTGCACGTACGACGCGTGCTCGTGTTTGTGCGGACGCTCTGTCGGCCATTTCTTGTAATCATTTCTAAACGTGGTCATATTCTCCAGGGGTTTGTCCGACTGGAACGCTTGGGCGTCCGGCTTGCAGCTGTCCATCTTCGGTCCCCGTTCCCCGCGATAATCCCTCTTGAAGGTGGTAAGGCCGTCGAGAGGAACGCCGCTTGGTTTGTATTGTTCCTTTTCTTTCACCCATTTCTGTTGGAGCGGATGCTTGATGTAGTCATCCCTGTAGTTGGTATGATCATCGATGGGCTGGTCGGACATCTTGGCCGCCTCGCTCGGTTTCATGCTCTGCCTGGGCCTCTCGTTGTATCTTCGATAATCATCGGTGAACGTGCTGACACCTTCGAACCTCTTAGTAGGGGGCTGCCAGTCGGGTTCCTGGCCGTGTTTATCGGGGCGTCCAGCCATTGGCCATTTTCTGTAGTCCACTGCAAAACACAAGAATGGAACATTTCTATGAATACAACGAGAAGGGGGAAACTTCAAGCTTTTGTCCAAAGCATAAGGAGTGTCTGTGTTCGCGTCAAAGGGGTGGACATCGGATTTGTCAGACACACAAGTGAACCCAAAAATCTCATGAAGAACACAATACAATTCACGCTTAAAACTAAAGTGTTGAAACTTACTCGTAAAGTGTTGAAATAACCCTTTAAGTGTGTCCACAGGGACAACACTTAAAGAGCAGTCCCTGTGGACACACTTAAAGGGTTATTTCAACACTTTACGAGTTAGTTTCAACACTTTAGTTTTAAGCGTGAAGGAACCCAACTTGGTTGTACAATTTCGAAGAACCGACTTGAACCAATATTTCTGAGTGTAGACATTTGATCACCTAATAGTTATTGGGATCAGGAAGCTTTCAAACGAATGTGCAAGTAAAAAATGGTGAAACATTTCTTGACATATTGTAACAATGGGCGGTGCGGGGTGATATTTGTCTTTGCCTTTGTACAGCTCTAAATCCATTGTCATTCTTGGCTATCGTTTCGTCCACTGTAGTCTGTCCATTTTAACGAGTCGTCTACTTTGAAGCCTGTCAAAAGCCAGTAGTTAACTCTGCATAAATTTTCTTTTTTGTATCGTATAGAACAAATTGAACTCTACAAAATGACCACCATTACCCCGTGATGTCGATAATATATCGCTTTTGAATGTAATTATCTCCATATAAAACCCCAGTACAGTTGTTTCATGTACCTGGTCTCAATTACATAGGGATACGTCATAATGTATTCGTGTTTACTAGCACAAAGGTCAACAATGCCGTGTACGGTAATAGCGGTATGTGCGGTTTATCATTCAGTAATTTCACTGGGCATGGGATACAACAGACACTCACACGGACCGCCAGTTATTACTTTATACGGCATCAATTACCTTTGTGCCAGTGAGCATGGATACATTATGTCTCCCTACGTAATTGAGGCCCGGTGTGATGGATAAGAATGTCCTGGTGATTAGTGTCCCTTTTCGTATCCTTTCCTATTGCAACCAAGGACGGACACTTGTCCCCAATGTGGAGAAAAGTGTCCTAGCTGGGTTAGAAGATAGGGGCCGGACACTCTTAGCCAGCGGGCATTCTTAGACTCCACAGCGGTAGATGAAACAACTGCATTGGAGTTTTATATGTAGAGAATTACAAAGTTATTTCAAGCGAGATATATTATTGATATCACGGAGAAATGCGTTTGTTCTACACGCTGTAAAAAAGACAATTTATGCAGAGTTAACTACTGATTTTTGACAAGCTCGAAAGTAGACGACTAATTAAACTGGACAGACATTAGTCAAATCTACTCAATACCGGAAATCTTTAGAATATAACTTTTCACCACAAAATAATTGTACTTGGGTTAGCAGGTGTCACTGTGCCACAAATCAGCAAATATGATTTTAAGGTTATTAATATAATTTTCATTTTTATACCACTGTTGGGTTTTTATGGGTCGTACTGACTTTCATCTCACGTTTTTATGTGGATTTTCAGACAACTACTTCAACTTTTACTTCTTTGATATGTATATACTATTTTTATGCTTGTTATTTATTGTTGTCATGGGAACTGCTTTAAACATATGCGTGTTGATCACCCGCGCTGCAACCCTGGCATGCATTGTAAAATTCCAATAAATAAATAAAAAAAAAATCTTCAAGAAGTTCGAATGAACCAACGGAGTTAGTGGCGACAACCAAACCCAGGAAATGTTCATTTTTTATATTTTTATATTTATATATATTTAGAGCTGATATGCCGAATAACTGTTAAGGGTGTATACAGAATATTCAGTCAAACCATGCATTAATACTTCATATCGGGCCATAAATCCATAACTCAATTTTCAAAGAATTTAACCTGAGATTCAAGACATATTCCATAAATTCAATGGTGAAGTCATTGAGATTCAGGCTGATTTTCAGGTAAACATGCCTGATCCATTCGATGCACGTATTTCCGATTTCAGAATCAATCCTAGAATCGTTTTGAGTGTGTATGTACCGGTACCAATTCTGCAATACTCAGTTATGCATATCGCTGAATAATTTTATGTAACAAATTAACTGATAAACCCGATATAATATTAAAACAGCGAACATGCACTTTGGAGCAGTTCACAATATATGGCTACATTAAAACATTCCCGTTGGGCGATCCTCAAACATTGATGTATATATATATATACAGCTGAATGGATCGAACGTCAGACAAAAGGTTAAACGTGCTGTTGACATGTGCGTGTTTTATTAGCCGACTCGTCGTCAAGACGCTGATCGTCAATATATTATAACTGGATCACTGAGTACTTGCTTCAACAATGTGGACACCATGACAGCCGTTTGTTTTGGTATGCACAGCCATGACCACGGTGAAGTGGTCCACGATAGACTGGTATACTGGTATTAAATGGGAGATATACGGACTGCAAAAACCTCTTTATATGATCATAGGTCTGAAATTCCGTCACATCGGCGCTGAAAACTCTTTTCAAGTGATTTTGAGGTGGAATGTGTTCGTATCCGTTACAAAGTCAACTGCAAATATTTGGGGTTTAATATATTTTGTGGTCACTTTTAAAGCCTTTTTTTTAGAACAGGACGTTTGGTTTGATTCCATTTACATCCAATTGCATAAAATTTCCCAATCTTAATAAATTAATACGCTATCAATGCTCCCCAATCGTACATGTCGCTATATAGGATCTTACGTATTTCAGTTGAATTTGGTGTTCTAAGCGCCCATACCATGGATATTTAATAGCATTATGACATCATGGTCGCATCTGGACTCATCCATTTGCAGTCGGGGAGGGGAGATAGGTTCACTGTGTCCATTTACCCCCAATGTTTACACCAAAGATCAGTCCATATATCTACTCCGTATTATGGTGCCACAAAGTCGGGACCGCGGCAACATGAAAAGACCACCCCGCCAGCGAGCCGGCTAAATCGCCTAAGCCAACCAAAAATTCTTTGTCATCAATGTTCCCTTCAAAGCACTATGAAGCGTTCTCGGGATTGGTTAACACGCAAGTTACTGCAAGCCTGTTAGATCCTACAAGCGACATATCCAAATGGGGAGCTGATAGGATTTAATTTTAATTAGATTGAAAATTTCCATAACTAGACACAATGAATCTTGAACAAAAGTAATAAAAGTTAGCTTAAAAGCAGTGACGAAATCATGATGCCATACATGGCGAATAAACTTGTACATTTGTTTTATCGAAATCGTCGAATTATTAATAGTTATTAAGAGTTAGGGTTTCCATTTTGAGTTCATTACTTCTACGCCGTTATTCTCCAAACTTCTACAAACTCCTCATATACAACAGAAACCGATAAAATAAAAGTAAAATGTTCTTGGTAACGGAAAACATGACCGTGATCTTTGACGGACACAAACAAGAAAATCGATATGATAAAGTACATGATTCTTGTAGAATTGTTCACCTTTCCGTGTTTTCCTTTCATGTTCAATTGAGAATACTTTCGGGTCAATGTTCCATATATATATAGTCGATTATTAACTCGGTCAGTATGGAAGGCGTTCACACCCTGATATTAATTCTTAATCAAATCAAGTAATAACATTATTGGATGGTCGGAATAGAATAGTTGAGGTTGACATACAGGGACATAAGAACTGGTCTTGTATACTTCTGTGGTTAGACACCTACGATAACGTTTATAAATATATGGAGCGGAACACCTCAGTAATTGAGTGCTTTGTTGGGACAACGCTAGCGGAACGCTCCTGAACACGTCAGATGCTGTGCAGAACTAAGGACTACACGGTTGATTAATAAAATACCTTACGTTAAAGTGTTAATGGATCACACAAAACCGATATCATGTCCTGATCTGACATAGTTGAATAACTCGGGCAAAAGTTCCATAGACAACAGCCTGTGTTGCTCTGACAGGCATATACTTTGGCGCACCATTGAGCAAAACCTTCCATTGATGATCCTCGTGACAAGGTACATCTCAAATCTTGGAGATCTTTCAGATATTTTGCTAATCCATCAAGCAATTTCAGCATCAGTTCTCGTAAATACAGATGAAAACGAGTATCGATATGTCACCAAGCTCAAAGAAGTTAACCATATTTTTCTAAAAATTGAAGGGGCTGATAAAATGCCAAAAGGCAGAGTATAAACGAATCATGTATGAAGGCCTGTATCAGCCTCCACGCAATAAACTCTTGATACACCTCAAATACTATAGGTTTACCGTCAAGATATTCCAGTACCCTTTGTGGAAGAATCTTATTGACTATGATCATCAATCTGGTTTCAAGAGCAAGTCATGTACTCTGATGGTTCTTCTTGGTTGTTCGGAAGAACAAAATATTACGGATAAACCACAACAACCCATACTTCGAAAAGTGTGGGCCCGTGGGGGATATGATTCATACTACGAATTTCGAATATTCCAATAGTCGGCATGTATAGCAATATTCTTAACATCCTAGTTTGATGACATTTGAGAAGGAATCGAGGCGAAATCCAATGTTCTTAGTCTCAGATGAAAAAGATTTCATTTTCTGATATCTTCTGGATTCACAAATAGAAGAAATATTGAACCAGTTATCTAATTTACATCAAAACTTACGTCTGTATGTAGGTTCTCCTTCAAATTTGCCAGGGAGACTTTTCACTCCATCTCTTTTTATGGCTTTTGGTGGGGTCCCATACTTCCCTGGAAAGTAGCAAATCACCGGAAGACAAACATTAACATCATGATGAAAAATTTACAGCAGATAATCGATTATTTCAAAAGTTAAGATATTTTACTGTAAGATTCTAAATCATCCACAACTTTTCAATAAGCTATCTCGGACTTCATCGTGCCAACTCGGCCGATGACTGAACATACATGTTTGTTGAACCCAAAGTACGAAGAGATTAACTTTGTTCTTTGAATTCCTCTCAAGACTCACCAGAGTGGAAGCATGCTTCACGACCAGGGAGTTGAACAAGGGACGGTTCACTAACCAATACCGATTCGTGTTCTTTGTACTTCGATTTGGAGTATGCCGCTCACAGGCTATTAGCTAGCTATGAGTCTCAGGGTCTTTAATACTACCTATTTCAAAATGAGATTCTCTAAAATCCTGAAATTTAACATGATGTAGATACGAATGAGATTACCTGTATTCAGTAAAACTCTGAAAAATATGTAACTGAGATTCCCTGTTTTGATATTCTAGCTAAAAGCCTGGTCGCTCATATGAGAATATGTGTTCCTTGCCCTTGGATTTGGGGTGTTATATGTCGCTCGCACGTGTTCTTTTCACTTGGATTTCGAGTGTTATTTGTCGCTCATACGTCCATATGCGTTCTTTGTACTTGGATTGGCGGTGTTATACGTCGCTCATAGATGCATATTTTCTCCTTATACTTGAATCAGAAGTGGTATCTATCGATCTCAGTGTATATGTGTTCTTTGTATTGAGTTCGGCTTGATCGAGTGAGCTCTTCCAGCTTTGAATCCAAATATTCTTTGATATTTGAACTTCAATAATCAATTTACGTAACTTTAAATAAATATTATCGATGGTACAAGAGGAATAATAATTCATTGGTCAATTTTTACGAACTATAATGTCAACTGGCACGTAACAAAAATAACTTCTGTCAAAGTGTTTGTATTGCCAGTACTATAAACACCTTAGCCTGCGTGTTCGGTGGTATAAATAATCAGCTAATTTACGACGTTGCAACCCGAACCAAGAGTGCGAGAACAATTAGGTGAAGTCCCTGCAGGGAATCGAGCCAAGCACTGCGTGTCCACGGCACATAAGACAATTCCTTATAATCCAGGGTTAACCACACCAATTAAATGGTCGGCTATGTTTGTTTTTCAAACCAGAGTCGATCTAAGCAGTTAGCAAATCGATGAAATTCATCAATATTGTTACTAAAGAGAATAAGGCCTCATCCTACACGCCCATTGAGGCTGGAAATCGCTGATAAGTTCTACAACTTTTACATTGTGTATAGCATGTTTTCCAAATACTCATTGGCATGGTGGATTTCGGTCGTTTGATATACGCAAAACAAAATCTTATATATATATCTTATTATTTACCTGTATACGTCTGTTTGTATGACGTCATGGAATCCATATCGCCCTGAGGCCTTTTGTACTCCTCGGAATTCTTCTTCCATGGCCTCTCGACTTTGTACGGGATATAGTCCACCCTATATTGGGTAGAAGATTTTCTATTAGTAGCGGAAGACGGCGATTTGAGTAAGCCCCCGACCTCGGACCCCGGTCGTACGTATTGCCCTCGTTGACGAGGAGATTCGGGGGACGCCGGTGGGGCGCCAATCGGCGGAAACTTCACCATTTTTAAATCCCACGCGGAACAACGTCGCTTATTTCCGAATTAATCAAGAAACGGCAGGTATCGAGAACTGGTATCTAGGGACGCGAAACGATCGAGCGAGACGTGAAGATCCAGCTCATATCCGTTGTGAGGGGGAATACGCTATACGTCTTACCCCGGCGCATAAATTTACTGGGCCCGCACGCTCGATGGTATTAAATCTCTCAACTTGTCAAGGATCACGTTACGGGCGTAGATCATTAAACTATACAAGGTACACATATTAAACACTGGGAAATGCTAAGCCAATTTGTAACTTTGCCAATAAAGCTGTCGTGAATATAGGTTAGGCCAGAAACAATGGCGGTGGCGTGTGTGGCTTGAACGAAACGATGACAGCTATTGAAAGGATATCGATAAGTTGTGCCTCATGGGAACCGACAAATGTAGCAGGGATTATGAGATTGCATATTGCAAAATTCAATATCTCTTTTCATTAAACGCGCTGTATGTATTTCATGGCTCATCGGAGAAGTTATTGCTCTTGACAGAATGAAAAGACGGCGGAGATGACACATAACACAACTTGCAGGTGGACAGGGTCGTATACAGAATGCTACGTTTGTCCACCCAGGATGTGTACGGACCTCAGACATCGCTTTAAATAAATAGGCCGAAATCCCCAAAAATGAGTTGTGGGGCCTGAACTTCCTTACTATATCTAGCTATGAATACATATGGCAATTGGTGATAGAACTTCTCATGGGCGTACTTCAACGAAGTCTTTGTTTAATCTGAATCGGCCAATATGTGATGTTCATACCACGTTTCCATGAGACTATCGCCGATAATGAACACTGATGGGCGTCAATGATATCGCAAACATTCTTTTATGTTCCTCTTCTGAAAAGCCCAGTCGATATTATCTATTTCCTGGAGGAAGCGGTATTGGGCTCGTGGAATCAGTATCAATAGAGTTTCCATAGTTTTTGCCATTGATCTCCAATAGCTGACGTAAATTGCTCGATTATACAACAATTCAGAGGATGGAGACAAAAGCCGCAGAAAACCAATGTACAAGCTCTTGTCAAGCATAAAAAAGACAGATCCAAACTTGTTTACATTTATGATTTGTGCAACATTTTTTGGGTTTGGATAAAGCTGTATGCATTGATGACACTGAAAAAGATTCGGGATTGACATTTATACCATCTTCGCATACCCATGTTGTCTTGGCCGAATCCGAATATCACATATTCTTTCATCAGAATAGGGTTTGGTGATGCTATAGCTCATTAACTATTCTGTGGTCCATATTAGGAGGAAGTACCCCTGGATGACCTCATTTGGGTACACTTCGCCACCCATGAGATGCCTTGACAATCGTATGACGCCATTATTGCGTAGCGATACATTACCGTATACTGTTCGGTCTTCATCCGGCGGAGAACTGACTAGAGAAATCTGACAAATTACATGCTTTTCATACTAGTTCTGAAACATATATTGTCTGAGCTTACAAAAGATACAGATATGAATAACTTCCGTATCATCCAAGGGGTGTTATAGATCTGTAATTTTGAACAAGTAGGACAGCACATGACTCGAAAATGGCGGGATACGTTGGGTTACGTCGGTATAGAGTTTAGCTGATTGGCTGACGTGGTGTTAATTTCGGGGAATTCCCTCATATAGTTGCCGATAGTAGGCCGAAAATAATGGATATATACACACTATCCCAGGGCCAGTCTTACGGGTACGATTACAGATTGGTCTGACCTCTTCAAAATTAAAATTTGATTGGCTATTCGCAGGATATGACCATTTCCCGTTTGAAATGCAAGAGATGCGGAGATCAAAACCGAAGACCTCGGTGCACGATGTTGTTCAGCTCATATTTTGATTGGCTATATGACATCACGTGCGTTTACGGTTTGAAGAATTTACCCCCATTGTACATGAAGATGGATATAACTAACGCGCGTGCATTCGTGAAGACATCAAAATAAGGATAACTGCACCAAATCCGTTGAATTATAGAAACAACATCGAAAGCCAAACGTGATTCCATCCAAAACCTTGAGCCTATACCTGGAATCCTGGAATCGATTTGGTTCGTGTATGGATCTGAAATACTTGCGGTTATACCAAGCTTTTCGAATTAGTATTTCACGTACCTATGCGTAGTTTTATCTTCGAGCGGTCCCTCCCCTGTCATGGGAACTTGCTGTGGTTTGAAGCTCTCTCGTAACTTGATGGGGTGTGCCGGGTATTTGGTGGTGTACTCGGACAACATGCATGGCTGGTCCCCCCGACTTACCCCTCCGTGGGGTCGATGAGGGCAACGATGCCGGCTGGAAAGTACAAAACGACGGACTGTAATGCATGTTCACTGCTCTAGTTCCTCAAAAGAGCAAATGTCATCCGACTATCATTAATAATAATATAACATGAAGACGGGAGCAATAAAATATGAGCTTTCTAAATTTAATTTTACCCATTCGAGATTCTCCTCTTGGGAGTTTTACATTGAAGGTCTTCATGCTGAGCTTGAACTGCGAAATAGTGATCATCATATTGAAGACAAGAACTGACAATTCACCATGTCAATCATAAAACATGTAACACCCAAACTGGTGCGTTGATCCTCAAACAAGTATCATGTTTATATATGAGAAACAACAGAACATTCTATTTTCAAAGACACCCTCGCGACTTCTCCGTAAATCTGAGTCATTTTTTTTTTTTTTAAGGAAAACGGCTCTACAGAAATGGACCACGATAGAGAAATCAATCTCAGTGAACTCAGATATAATATCACGGAGCATTTCCATGATAAACCATCTTGGTTTACGTAGATTGCATAGAAATGTGCCCATTCTGTACAGTTTGTCTTGTATAGAAAAACAAGAACGACCATAGGAATCAATTTGATTCATTTAACTTGCAAATCAACTGTGATTGGTCAAAACTGGCAATTATCAGGTTTCGTCATAATAGGCCCAACTCGCACTACGAACATTTTGTTGTATTAGAACAAAAACACTGTTCAGAACATGTTTTGTCTGCAGTGTGAGGTGCCCAGAAACACGAACATTTTGTTTGAGAGACATGTTCGTGAAATCAAACATGTTTGATTTTCGGAACATGTTTTCGTCCTCAAAACAGTTTTTGTCTTCAGTGTGTGGTGATCGCGAACATTTGTCCGAACATTTACTAACAGTTATCCAATCAACAGGCGGCTGTCGGTCATGTGACGAAGCCGCTCTCACATGACAACAAAATGGCTCCCATCACATGACCGGCAGCCTCGCTGCGTGATCGCGGCGACTGGCGGTCAAGAGAAAATGTTCGTATAGTGTGAGGTTACCACGAACAAAAACACGAACAAACTGTTCTGTTCTAATACAACAAAATGTTCGTAGTGTGAGTTGGGCTATACCAGACGAAACCAGAACATAATATAACTTTTGACTATTAAAAGGCAACAAAGTTGCAGATTTTCGACAGTCACACAACAAATACATTGACGAAACATTTTAAGCTCATGCAAGGACGATAGTGTATCCCGTTGCTGTGGGTGAATTGCATGTGTAAATGTGTGAGTTAGTTAACTTTGAAACTTTCCGTCTTCCTATTGCAATTGTCTTTGTTCATTTATTCAGAAGGTCATCCGATGGCAACTGATGGACATAGTAACAGTTAAACATGCATGTTTGCATTTCTGTGACCATACTAACAGGTATTAAAAGACTATAATCTCTATACCGTACTGCAGGTCTGAACTCGACCTGTAAATCCACCGACATGTTTGTTCGCCTCGACAGATTAACCGTGGGCATAACCGGATCGCTTGAGTACACTTTAGGGGACAGTCGTTCACCTCAAATCACCTGTCAAGTGGTTTCATTTGGACCCAATAGCCGTGCAAAGTTGTTATATCATGTAAGGCGTTCATGCCGTGTATTAGGTTCAATTGTGGCATAACATGAACATCTCGTTGTTAACATTTCACGGGTCTGTGGCATACATCTGAACACATTTTACGTCTTCCAAAAGCTCAGTGTGTCTTTTACATGCAGTCCACCAACCATGATACTGTGTTCACAATGATGGTAATAAAGTTTTACGATTATTCAATAAGTGCTTCACATTCCAAATTCTAGAATTCCGTGTTCTAGGCATAGATATGCATGCAAATAAGGTCTTCTAAAATATCTTACAGACAAACATATGTATATGTTTGTCTTGATGGGGAATGTAAGCCGCACTACGTCGGGCATTACGGGTTAGTTTTTCTGGGTATTCTTGCATTTACCATGTATACCCCATGTTGAGGCGTTTACTCCATCAAACGTCCACGATACTCATCCATTAACTGAAGATGGGTTACTCATTTGAGCGGATCTGTCATCACAGCTCCCAAGCTAGCGTATCTATAATACCGCTTAAGCCGGTGCTAGGGGCAGTGTGTTTACTTCGCAGTCTCCACATGAACATCTGCAATAAAAGCGTGGCTGAGATACCAAGGCTACGTCTTATAATGCTCCGTATTCTATCTAGTCTGAATGTGCGGTGCCGATAGCAGATTTCCTGTGGAGTCATATGGTTGCTTTGAAGTCGCCAGACATCAACTTTTTCCACCTCTTACATATCTATTCAATTCTAAAAGCTCTAATGATCGTTCTATACTGTCCAAATCCACGATCCGGTGTTTCCACTATACTCGGAACTAACGACTTGCAAAAGCGCAACGGCCCTTCTAGATTACATTCAATGTATCTTATCTCATGCTGCTCATGGAAATAATGTCTTCCAATGATTGTTCTCGATAAGAGATACATTTCAAGACACCCCAACTGTCTTGGAACTCAATCGTGTTTCCACATCTCAGCAAACATGTATCTCACTAGAGTTCTCAGTGCATTGAAATAAGGTCTCCCAAATGCTCAGTGTTCAGCGTCTTCCCACGCCAGAGCAATTTCAGTCCCCCAACAGGTATTGCAAAGTTCTTGTAAAAGTTCAATGTCCAACATTTTCCAAAAGACCAATGACCAATGTTTTCCAAGGCTCATTGCATAACGTGTTGTAAAAGATCAATGTCTCCGACGTCTTCCAAAATGTCTCTGTCCAGTGTCTTGCAAAAGCTCATTGTCCAACGCCTTCCAAAAAGTCAATGATCAATGTCTCTTTAAAAGCTTGATGATCCCTGTCTTGATAAAGCTCACTGTTCAACGTCTTGTACGAGGTCTCCACCGTCATATGAAACCCTGATGTCCAACGTCTTCCAGCAGGCCAATCGCCAAAAGCTCAATGTTAAGTCTTTCATCCAATGTCTTCCGAAGCTCAATGGTCAACGTCTTCTAAAAGGTCAACGACAACGTCTTGCAAAAGATCACTGTTTAACGCCATCCAACAGCTCAATGTCCCAGGTATTCAAAAAGCTCATTGCTCAACGTCTCAAAAAGGCCCAATGCCAATTATTGAATGCAAGTTCGTATTCAGAACAGATGTCCAACGTCTTGCAAGATATCAATGTCAAATGTATTATATCAATGTCCAACGTCATACAAAATTCTGATGTCAATCTCTTCTGAAACCTTGATGTGCAGCGTCTTCAAAGAGCGCAATGTCTGATGCCTTCAAATACCTGAATGTCCAAACTCTTTCAAAACTTCAATGCACAGTGTCTTCCAAGAACTCAAAGTTTCAAAAGCCCAAGGTCCCACGTCTTTCAAAACTGTAATGTTCACAGTCCAACACCCCTGATCCCTGAGCAATTTCGCAGACCAGGAACATTTTAGTTGGTTTAGAACCCAAAGATCAGATAAAGGGCTCCGGGAGTTTTAAAATTCAAAATTTCAGCTTCTCAGATTTAAACTCTGGAGCTGATTAAGGATCGATTCTCCGAAATGGTCAGGCCACCCACAGATCCACAATTGATTTCCAGGGTCCATGTTCAGGACCATTTCTGGGTCATTGCTTCATTTCCGGGGGATCCTCATTGTGATAGTACTCTCTCCAAACGCAGTGAGGTTGAAACACTACCTTGAACTGTGTTTTTTTAAATAAAACTATAAGCATTACTGAAAGGTAAACTGTTATGAAATACCCATGATGAGCTAAATGAAAATACAGTAGGGCCTACTCATTCTATATACCTTTTGAACACCAGATCGATGTCCGCAGGGTTCATACAGTTACAACAGGAAAAAATTCCAGTAGCTTTCCGGGACTTTCCAGGTCAAAACTTTTAATTTTTCAGGAGTCTTTAGTAGAATAATTGGCAACAGAACAAATTTTGGCACAGTAACACATGGCATCAGATCGCTGGTTCTCCCAGAAGACGAAAGTGTAGTTCTTTCAGGAGTTTCCAGGAATTTAACTTTATTTTAAAGCATTTTCCTGGACTTTCCAGGCTAGCAATTAAATTCCAGGAGTTTTAAGAGCTTTCCAGAAGGCATATGAATCCTGTGAACCCTGTGTAAAGCTTACGTGATATTCTTTTTCCAATGATAAGCCACTCTACAGGGGTCAAAATTAACACCGTTCCATCTCTGACAGGTACTAATTGCATGAGACAGGTAGGAAATAAGTTGTGACAGGTAGCTAAAAACAATTTTGCTCAAAAACCTTCAACATGAATTTCAGGAAACTGACAACCGATTAAAAATGCATCATTAATTAGACACAAATAAAACTAATCAGGCCTACATGTATTGGAAGATTTTTTTAAAAAAAAAATTTCATATGGAACATTACAAAACACAATTTAAAGCAATATTATTAATTGGATCATTGGCACGTTCAGACAACTGTTGGAGGATCATGGATGAGTTTGGATCATTCTCACCACAAGAGACAGGTAAATTTTATTTTACATTTTAACCCCTGCTCTGTGATTTGCTATTACATAAACATATATAGTCTCTAGCTAAAACATTTTCATTAAGGCAGAATAAGATTAACTCAATTAAAGATTGTGTTATTTAGCTTATTGGTGCAAATAAGTACTGATGAACAGTGTGTATGCCTGTAGTGAATGAATGCATCATAGCAACCATCTATACTATACGACCCATGAGTTAATAATTAATTCATATATTAGCTCCAATTTACTTAATTGAGCAGAAAATATTTGCTGTAATCAATGGTGATGGGACTGTGAATGGTGACAGGTTTGTTTATCCTATTATTGGTAACCATGACGATGATACATGTACTTTCTCACAGGGTTCAATATGAATCCATGGATAAAGCCAGGATTTTCTTAAGGGGGAGTCATATATAGACAATTTAGAAATTATAGGCATTACATTTTACGTGACTGCATGTAGACTTAATAGAGCAAAATAGACTAGGCCATTTACAAAAACTTTGTGTTTCCTGTAACCCTAGCTTGTATCATATATTTTTTAGGTAAGAACAAGAACTTGAATGTCTTTTTATTTTCATGATTTTTAACTGAATTTTGTGAAATCTCATTTAAAAAGTTTTATATTTAAAAAAGCTGACATGAAAAAGCTATTAAAAGACAAAAAAAAAATTAAACCTCTGACCAATACCTACCCATTTATTCTACACCCAAACATTATGTGAATGGCTTTACTCTAGTTTAACAGCTGACCCAAGACAATGATGGAATAGTGCGGATTCCAGTGATTCCAGGCAATTATGGCTGTCTGGGTCAATTTAAGTAGTTGGTGCATGTTTCTCACAGATCTGCTTAACATACAGGAGAAAAACAAGTTTCGCACTGGTTAAAGAGGCATGAAAACCAGCATTCTTCCAGAATTATCGGGACTAGGCTATTCAGGACATCCCAGGCAGGTGGATCTGGAGTCCCATTTTCACAAACAATATACCAGTGATCTTAATTTGGGTGAGGGAGGTTCATTCGCACTGGGTAAGCTTATATCTCTTCAATATCAGAAATAAAACAGCCAATAGTCTGAACCTGTTCAGTATGGCCTATATGACCGCGGCATGTGCATCATTACAATTTAATGTATTGTGTAAGTGGGTTCCAGTGTCAGAAATCACAAATTCACTGGAATCACCCCTCTTCTTGTTCATTTACACAAAACAAACTTCCTCTATTCATTCCTGGGTCTCTTTTCTTGGCAACTATCATAGATAACATCTGAACTTGTCCATATCAACTACCGCGATCTCACAGCCAGTCTCAGCCAACTTCAATGTGAAAGGTATTAATACTCTATACACACAGGTCGAAAGCTTTTCAAAAAGCTATGTGATCCCACTCCAATCTCACGTTCGGCTATTTCCCTATTGGCGGAACGCAGCTTAGAGCTAAAGTGAGTTCTGGGACTAGATTGACCCCACTCTTTCACTTTTCAGATATCAGTTCGTTCTTAAGGAGTCCACACCATCGCACTCCTAAGCATGAGGAAGAGACGTGTGAAACACAGCACTCGCCAAACGTTAGCCTACCTACATGTATGTTATAATGTCGACACGCCTTAATATCATTTTTTGAATATTAGGAGTGTGATTCACAGCACTCTGCTATTTCTAAAAATGGAAAAAAAAATAAAAAATTTCTTCAGAAATGCAACATTAATCACATTATGTGAATAACTGTTTCGCTCTGAATCTCTGGAATCTGTGATCCCTCTGTTTCACTCAACCTCCAGAATCTATCCAATCTCATGATTGTTTCACCCTCCAGAATCAATAAATGCAATTACTGTGTTTCAATTTTCAGAATCTACACTGTTTCCCTCTCCACAAACGTTTTTGTCTTCCCTGTTGTTAACTCAGAGTCTATGCAATCCCGGTGTTTCATTCTTCAGAATGTATGCAATACCACAGTTTCATTCTCCTCAATAGACATGATCCTACCATTAACAGTCTTCAGAATATGTTGATCATTAAATAAATTTTGAAATATCAAGTTACCAATACGACACACCTATTTTTTTTTTTTACCTAGTGATCCCAACATTTCATTCTTCAGAATCTATGCACTCTTGTTGTTTCATCTCCAGAACATCCCATCGTTTCACCTTTCAGATTTCCAATTCCACAATTGTCACTCCTTAGAATTTGGATCCCAATTAATCTCTTCCAAACCTACATACATTTATATGCATACTGTTTCACTCTCAGGCCTTTGTAGGTCATGCAGGTTGAAGCATTATGTAGGACATGCCTCACATCACTAGCTGTACCCTTTAAATTTGGTTTCACCCATTACCTGCTTTCCCACTTAAGAATCACACTTGAATATAATTGTGATACTCCAAATTATTTCTTCCATTGATTTTACTAGGTAAATCTATGGACATCTATTGATAATTTTTGTCAGGCAAGAAGAGTTACATATAATCATGGGAATACGGTGCAAGAATTGTCAGATTTTGGAGTGGTTAACATTTATAACAATTTATAACATATTGGTACTGTAGGTTCTATGTAAGTAAGCCCTGATCATACCCCTTATTAAACTACGTTCTAGAAAAATAAAGATATTATAAACCAGGCTTTCAGCTGGAAATTTTGAACAGGGAGTCTCAATTCCTTATTTTTCAGGGGTTTTTCCTCTCTCTCCACCTTGTTAAATTTCAGGATTTTAGCGAGTCTCATTTTTTTTTTGGTCACTTTTATTAAAGTTTGCAGTGCTGTTGATTATCTGTATACGAGCCGTTTTCACAGCGACCCTGACCTTCCCCATATTGCGGTAGATGTCATATTATGTATTGGGCCACTACACATGGCGCATGTGCACTTGGACATGAAGAACGATGTGAAAACGACTCGAGTAGAAGGAATTAGCTTCCAGAAAATAACCAGTAAGAAGCATCAAAATGTACATTTATATGGTACAGGTACAGGCCTCATAAAAGCCCGCCCTAGGCCCCATACCAATCAGCCTGATGTATTTGTATGATACTCAAATATCTACAATATGTACAGGGCCGTAGCCAGGATTTACTGAGGGGTAGTACGTGGTTTGCCTTGACTCCAAAAGGGCACATCAGGATGTTCGCTGTATGGTAAAAGGGGCAAATAGGAGGTTCGCTTCAGTTTGAAAAGGGCATTTATATGAGTAAAATAACTCAGAAAACCCCCCTTGGCTACGGGCCTGAATTGTACAAGTCTACAGGCTACATGTTAAATATACGGTAAACCAGCTTGCTTTTCCCTCAAACTAATCCACGGGAAGCAAGGCCTGCATACCGTTACTGTGTCCCTCCATTACACGTCAGCCTCGTTGTAAAAATACCCCCCCCCCCCCACCATGCTCTATTACATTTACCTGTCTTTTCCTGTACCCCTCATCTTATAGCTGCTAATGCTGTCACTGACACCGAGTAATCATTGTTCTAAACCTGTGATTGCGACCTACACTTATGACGACACAAAGTCATAAATGACAAGGCTGAGCTGAAGCAATTAACTTAAATTTATTGTGCTGTAAATCCATAAACAAATGAGATAAATCATCTGTTAGATAGGCCTATAAACCTTTCGATATTTATTAGCTACCAATTACACCATATATTTGAGCCGGTTTATTGATGGGTTGATTTAATTTTAATTGTCCATTGAAGTCAATCATTTTTAATGAATGTTGTTGTTGTTGTTCTTTGTCCTAAATTACATTTTCACTTACCCGCAAGTACATATCTCGCAGATACACCTTTTCACCATTGTAAACCGTGTCCGCGTCGCCGTCAGAAACTAGCTGGAAATATCTGAACGGCTAGATAACTGATATATTGAAGATGTATCGGCCAATGTTTGTCAGGATGTTACAGTTGTTGCGGCAAAAATCACGTTGTCAGGCGCGCAAGCGAAAGGTGTTTATCCAATATGGTGGATAGCAACAATAGCTTAGGAACCGCGTGCAAATGCGGAACTGCGCGCCGAGTGCGCAATTTCTTCACGCAGTATGGTAACTGTTCAACAGCTCTGCCACACCTAGATTTCTCTTGCGTCGCTGGGTTGGCCTTGCCGAGTCGACAACTCTACAGACTTTCGATTTTGGCAGTATATTAAAAGTTCTCTTATTTTATTGTTGAGAGTAGCAAGAATTTCAACGAAAAGATAAATATATCAATGAGAAACTTGATAATAATAAGAAAAAAAACAAAAAAAAACCCTTTCAAAATCACGATCCAATATATTATTGCTTCTACACAATTTTAGTCATATAGGCATATAAACATTTTAATAAGTTATTGCAAGATTTAAATGGAATTTAGAATATTCTATATATTATTATGAAAGGGAAATATGGATATTACCCCCTGTTGAGATGTCATCTCTGGTTTAGAGGTTTACTCCGGGAAAGTTCATTTAGACCCGTTCCCTAGAACTTTAAATTCGCGCCAACATTTACTTCCAGAATTTCCAGATGGCGTTAGCCTTTTATGATTTGTATATGCCCCCTCTAATTTCAGAGATCCGCCTGTAGAATTGTAGAAAATAGAATTGAATTTATTTGCTGATTACAAGCGCCCATATAAGGCATGAAAATCATAGCTTAACAGTTAATGATTGACATTTGACCTCCCACGGGGTTGAACACGTGACACTGTGAACAAAAGACTCACAACTTGAGTAACATAGCCTCCAAAATATTCCTTTGCTACAAGAACATCAACATGAAAAAGTTGCTTGCGTCATTTTAAAATTGTTCCTTGCGCGATTTTAAAATGCTTGCGCAATTTTATAAAATGCTTGCGCAATCTTGAAATTTCAAAAACGCGCAGCGAAATTTTAAAATCGCACAGATTTTAAAAACGCGCGTAACATATATATAAGACTGTGTTTTATATGTTTATTATTTTTTAATAAATTATTAATAAATTATCAGTATGCGACGGACTTGGAACATATAGCGCGACATACAATCGATAGTGCACCTCTAGGGATACTCGCACGCCCCTAGAGGTATAAAAGGCTCCACTCGGAGTCATCTGTCTGCCTGGCCGTACTTTGTGGTTCCTTGATAAAGTCTCAAACTATATATTACTCTATAATCAACTGTTTTCACGGAACATTAGGGATGTTGGTGGTTATATTAACACAAAAACCACCCGTATGAACCACAGTTTCGTCTTTAAGCAAATAAAGTGTGAAAGTTACTACTCCTCCCAACCTTAACACGCGCGTTTTAGGTGAAAGTTCGACAAAATTCATCTAAGAAGAGGTGAACTGTTTTTATTTTAGCCGATTGGACTACCTGGGATATCTAAATTGCATATAGAGGGATGCAAATTACAGTTAAACGGATATCAGGAATCGGTGTACAACAGTGCAGCATCTTTTTTTCAACAGCTGTTCTGGTACCAACAATCACAAGCATTGGATCGGCATCTTGATGTATTCTATTTTTATTGGGTTGTTCCGTGCGATGAAAAAAAAAAAAGGAAAATTAAGATCTGTACACCACAGAAAACAAATTTCGAGCGGAACCCTCCATTTTCACTCTGAGATAACCCTTCTATACCTTTAAGAGCGGAGAGTATCTCTTAGATGGGCACTATCGATTGTATGCCGTGTGTAGTACCGTAACATGTACTTGTGGAACAAAATCATTGGGGCCTTTTGTACATTCAGTCAGATTTCCATGGCTCATCCCAACTAAATCGTGCCCATTTTCAACACATAATCATGACCAACAAATGATATACAACTACGCATTCATTTTGAAAGAACATGAGCCGCTTTCGCGTGCAAACTTTACGAATGTAGACTTTTCAAAAACAGAATAGACTGATGGTTGGTTTAATATAAAATATACTCAAATGCACTAATTCTCATTGCCATTGTTATTCCCTGATTATTTCTTTTGAAAGCAAATCACAGTTCATCTTCACAAGTTCAGGTAAATCCTAAATCCTCGCAGATTGATCCATACACTGGCTCGCGAGGATGATCACAGTTAGGCTTTTCGTCAAACTCTGCCCTGGACCAACACTTGTCATCAGCTGCTAAAACAGCATGTCGAATAGTTTATCTCCTCTAGACGATTTTTGTCTTTCTTTTCATGGTTATTGTCACATGTTTCTGCTTTCAGACAAAACTTCACCTTGGAAATTGTCCTCGTATGGTATACCCTATAACTTCTGAATCCGGGGTTCCCGCAATAGCCGTTTCACGCTAGAATAGCCAAACAAGAATCTGCGGTCAGGTGATTCTCGGTACAGCTCTCCACATGCTTATATATGTTTTACCACCCAATTGAAAATATTTACATCAAAGACAATTCAGCAACTTAATTGAGTTTACCAAATTAAACTTTCTCTAGGAAATATTTATTTTGCTATTTTTGCCAGTTCAAAGTTTTTTTCTTGTGTCTAAGCATATATGCTGTGTCTTGGTCATTACCAACACCGGAGGACCACTACATGGCTATATCTGGAGCCTCGGATGTTTTATAATGCTTCAATGTACGCAATGAACAATTGCATATATCAACCGTCAGACAGTTAGCTAAAATGACATTATTATTTTAATAAAGATACTTAGAAAACCTGATGCTCGCTTGCGGATATTAGTTTATTCACAAAATTGATCGGGCCCAAAATTCATTTGAAAAAGCAGACAGCATTCGACTCAGCGATTCTATGGGAAATAAAGCTTTGCTGAAAAATATTAAACAAATCATTGGGGGCAAAAAAAAAAAAAAAGAAAGAAAAACCAGTACCTGAAATCTCGCGTCCACTAGAGAAAATACAGCTATTTTCACCAATAGCAAAAATTAAAAGGGGTAAAATCCAAACACGTAGAAAGTATTAGAATTGTTAATGTAACCTGCAAATTGATTCTATTCGGAGGTTAAAATAACGAAAACATATTTGACAAAATTGTGCTGTTAGCAAAACGATATGTATACCAGAGTAAACTTAAGAAAATTATACCAAATATCAATACCTTGAAGAAACTTTTTATAAAATATTACGAAAATGAAATGGTTAGATAAATTATTGAGTGTAAGTACGATGTGTTCCGATGTTTTTGAGTGTAACACTCAAAATTATTTTGCTCCTCTGCCTGGAAAAAAGTACTTGATACTTTCAAATGATCAAACTTCTTAATATCTTGTGCTAAAATATGATTTTAGTTTTAGGTGTGTTATTTTTGTTACTGGGCATAGTATCATGTCTGCCCACGACATGTTGCTTAAGGTGAGACAGCGTCATAATTTCTGAGGTAGTTCTTTATTCACGCCATATCGAGTTATCGCCCCTGTTTCCGCTCATTAGTCGAATAAGTCAGATTCAGACAAAAATGATGATCCACATGGTTTCGCAATATTTGGCAAGTTGAAGGAAATCTGACAGTGATAATTATTCAAAACTGGTTCAGTAGGAGTTCTGGTGGTAAGATCGGTGATAGTGGTGTGAAATATCTGGTTAATTGGTAATAACTTTAACAATTACGACGTCTGATTCAAACTGTATCAACCTATAATTGTGCTTACCCCTATTTTCGTCATTTGCAGTTTAACTTTAGTTTGTAAACATGCCTTCCACATACCGCACCTAGAGTAATTTTGATCTTCCTTTGTGAATCATGTAGCAACATGTTATGATATAGCTGGCGCAGTATGTCCTGGTATTTGACTCTCAAAGTAATTCACTTCCAGCTGATGTTGAAGTTTCAGACATGGCCATATGTTTGTAACAATGAGACACAATGGTATACACACGTAAGTTCTCTGCCAGTGAATATGTTGTTTACGGAGCGGTGTGGTACCATTACAGTGAAGACGTAGTCACCGCTATGATATAATACCACTCTGTACACAATGTTATCATTGTACGTATCATGGGTCTGCTCCAGTATCATTAATTTACAGTAAACATGGTGAAGACGTAATGACCGCTATGATTCCGCTCCCTACACCACATTTTCACCAACAGAGAACTTAAGTTGTAATATGGCTGAAATAGTGTGGAAAGCGATGTTAATTCATATTCACTCACTCATTTCACAATGTGAACTTTGCGTTCGATGGCTAAACTGTATGGTGTCAATATCACAGAATTAAATGTCAGTAGGGTTTAGCTTGTTGAACTCTATAATGTCATAGTAACACTCCATCTCAATGTCAAAGTAATTCATCAAAGTATAGATGGTCCTATGGCTTTCATCATCAGGGTATGAAATTTAGATTGATGATTAGTCGGATAAAAGGTTGTACCGTCCAGTAAAAATGGACAATTGTCCGACACATTTTATCAGCCCTGAATCGCTAGAAAATATTAAACCTACTTACCCTGTGTGTATGAGTGCTTTGCATTTCAGCAGCTTATCGGGCAGTTGAGATAAGTATGTATTGGCTGTTGTGTGAAGCGTGACAGTCACATAGAATGAGGTGTGCGGCCCGCAGCCATTGAAGGGAAACCTTGTCTTCTATTCAACAGTAACGAAATGACAGGCCTGTTCAAATTCAGCTTTACATAAAAAAATGTACCAGTGACCAAGAGGAATTAGAAAGATAGAAAATACTACCCAAAAGCTCTGCCTGTGTCAGCATCATCTAGTGTGGCAATTACACAAAATTTTAAGGCAGATTGGAAGATAATGACTTGATTACAGAACGATTCTGTGAACAATATGACAAAAGTAAAGGGTGATTGGGAAATTCATTTGTAACAAACTTAAAAAATAGTTCCTGAAACGATAAAAACATCTTTTGTCATGACAAAGATGAAAATGTATGGCAAATTTGTCCTGCTAAAGATTTTGAGTATTTCTACCCTTGAATGTGTTTAACCATCTTCAGGGGAAAGCTGTTATGTTTTACACAGAACCATCGAGAAACAAGGTTGTTTAATGCAATAGTGATATTCTGTCTGTCTGTCCATTGATCTATCTGTTTAACTTTTCATTTTCATAAATTCAGTTCCATGATTGGTACCAATCTTTGCATATACCTTACCCATGGAGCAAAGACAAACTCTGTTCATTTCGAGGTCCAAGGGTCCAAGGTGAAGGTCACTGTGTGGCCGATATTTTATCAAGGTCAAATTCTAGTTAATGCGATATGTTTTAATATTATAGCTTAGTAGGCTTCACAAATTCATACTACTGTTGATGGGTAGAAGCATATACAAGTTGATCAACCCCAGGCTATTTTTTTTCAAGACCAAATTCTATTGATGTACCGTACATATATCAGAGTTCATATGTAACTGGTGATGAATCAATGTATTGGGGTGTTTTTGAATTGTTATGATATTTTATTATGGATCATAGCTAGACTCAAAATTTGTGTGTGTTAATTTGTGTTGGTTTCTGCATGGATGTATACTTTGAAGCCCTTTATGGAAAGTATATATAGATATCAAATATTGATAGCATTCACCATTGATAGGGACACAATCTAAAACATAAATTCATGCGAGTCCAAGGCTGGAAATAGGTACCTGCCAAATTTTAAAACACCCCTGCAGATCATGATGAACTACTCCAGCTTGAATCTCCAATTACAAAGGTAAAAAGGTCATGGTGCAGAACATTTCCCAAAATAGGGGTGACAAGTAGTTATGACAGGTGCTTATTTCCAGGCTTGCGAGTCAGAGGTAATATTATCAAGAATTGAAGATCTTTGCTGTGTGATTTCTCTCATTGCCTGACAATTTACTGTCTCTATTATTTTTTCAGGTGATGTGAATGCTGAAGTCGCACAATGAGGTCAACAACTCCACAGAAGCTGTCCCAGCTTCAGAAGAACCCAGCGAACGTGCGCAATATCTGTATATTAGCTCACGTTGATCATGGTATGATCAATTTTGACAGGACATATTATGTTACAGGGTCCGAATTAGGAAATTTGTGATGAACTGCTATTTTTTTCCATCGAAAAAAAAATCGCAGGTCAAATCTAACATCACCTGCTATTTATGAAGTTGGACAGCTATTTTTTTTTTCTACATGTGCAAATGCACCAATAAGGCCTCTGTTAATTAATCTTTAGCTTCTCATGACCTTGGGAGGAAATTAAGATGATGCTGAATTCTGTAATTATTAATTATTTGACTGCTTTAAGACATTGCAATAAAAAAAAAGTTTTATGTATGTGGTATTGCTGTCTCCACTAAAACTTCGCTGACTGTCCAACTAAAAATGAGGTGGGCGTTTTTTATATTTATTATTATTAATTTTTTTATTTGGCACACATGTTCTTTAAAACTGAGCACCAATGGAAAGTTGATGTCAACTTTGATATGTCAAAGACAACTATTTCCCCTAATTTCTGCAATTAGAACTGCAAAAGCCTTGTTGACTGAATCATGTGGACTATATATACTTATATTTATCAAAAGTCTCCCCTTGTAAATTGCTGATTGCAATAAATTAGAATCAACCACCAGTCCCGTTGGAATTATCAATTAACTGAAATGTCTGCTTAGAAAAACTTCAGCTTGTGAATAGAAGCCCAGGAAAAGAGGCCAACAATATTATTTACCATCGGTACCAACTGGAAAAAAAACAACAGATAGTCCGATTCCGTTTCGTAACAGGTCCGACTTTTGCATGCACCGGACCACCGCGCATGAATTGACGCGCAGCAACCGGAAGTGAAATTGGCGCGGGAAATGTTGACAGAGAAATCCAACAACAATGGCCAAAGATCGGCTTGGAATAAATTTTCAATGGATTATTTCTTGGATTGTCCGTTATCTAGACTCCTAAAAGGTATTTACGAAAATTGATCGCATTTTATCGTTTTTGCTGGATGAAATCCTACTTTCCGCATGCGACAGATAGATTTTTTGCAACTTGTCACGGGAAAAATTCACTTGCCGGCGGCGGTAGGTAGGCAGGCGTTATTTCGACCGCTGCCTTGTTCTGCAGATTTTATTTTTTTAGTGGAGTATCTGTACGATGATATCGCCCACGAAGAATTCAATTTACGTTGTGTGCAACGGAAACAAAATTATATATAGGTAGGAAACTAAGGAATGGCCAGGAAAATTATGGCCTGCTACTTTCGGTCGAGATTTTTTTTCTTAGCAGGTCATTTTCCACATCGCCTGCTTTGTCAAAATTTTGGCCTGCTTTTAGCCAATAGCAGGCCGCCATTTCGAACGCTGTGTTATCTCATTGTCTGATATCCGTCCATCCATCCATTTGCTTTTCTTCTGAACGCAACTGGTCATAGAGTTTTCTTTTAATTCTCTTGAAACTTGATACACAGTATCATTACCATGTGAAGATGTGCATGTGACTTTTCAACTCCCTGCATCATTTTTTTTCTGGAGTTATGCCCCATTCTCACAGAAAATAATGCTGTGAACGCAACTACTACAGTTCATCGGATCATTTTGAAAATTGGTACACATTAGCGTCACCACTTGAGCATCTGGATGTGACTATTTAGTGCAATGTTTATCTCCCTTTATCATGAAAAAATACTCTCCTGAAAGTCAAATGTTATTGGATTGTTGAGGTTGTTGGTATATTGTACGTATTATTTTCACAGTCACAATGTGATATTTCGACTGCCTCAGACCATTTTTTTTTCTTCCAGAATTTTGACCCTTTTTGTTTATCACTGAAAATACTAAATCATAACTACATGTACTACTTTTTTGTAAGCGGAATTAGTTTTAGACTTTTCTCTGGATTTTTTAAGGGTGGCACTGGGCAATACCACTTGGTAGCTAGCAATCTTGAAGTTTTGGTTAGGCATTGCCAATTGGTAGCCAAGGACCAAGTCCATTATGCCTTTAAATGAGTGGGGGTTGGGGGGGGGGGGGCCTTGAGTTTATCCCTAAATTACTTATTGGGTATTCTCTCTTCTCATGCAAAATTTCCCATGTATTCACTTGCACATTAATTCAGAAATTCACAAATCAGAAGATGTCCTTTCAGTTTACTCTTCACGCCATGATGATGTCAAATGACGCCACTTTCTGAACCATAGAATGGATGCTGGGCTTTAGAATGTTCACCTGTAAACTGTCCTATACAAAACAATTCTCTGGAGACACAGGTTTTACTATGCATTTTTTATGCTAAAGAGATTTAGCATATTTAGTACTGCTTGACGTAGTTAAACTAATGAATTAAGTTGTTTGAAGCATCAAATGGCGTCATTTTGGAATTGAATTGGGCGTGAAATGACATCATTATGGGGCAATTGTAGCAACCCTCTTTGGGGCAAAGAGTTAACCTTGAAATATGGGAGAGAACTCTGTGGTAAACATAACATATTCAGGCTTTTAGGTAGTATTTGTAAACTGGGTGCCTCAATTCCACTTTTTCCTGACAACAGGGTGTGTCACTCCCATCTCTCTCATGTTAAATTGTCAGGATGTCTCATTTCAAGATGGGATAGGTTTCTCAAAACCACCCTGACCCATGGGAAGCTAAATATTTAGATGTTCCTACTGGGAGTAATCTCCCCTCTTCAATATTAAGTGAATCGATACTTCTGCTTGATGAATTTCTTGATTAGTATGCAAGAGAAAACCTTTGCATGAGGAGAGAGAATATATGTAAAGTACTTTGGGATAAAAATGAGTTGCCCCAGCTAAGCAAGAGGCCATTACTGAGACTTGGCCTAGCGAGCCATTTTGATTTGAAATGTACAAGCTTTGATAGCGCTTGGATTATGGATCCATCTAGCATTATATTCAGTTTACATATTTTACATTTGGCTATCTACACAAAGCGAAAGATTGATTTCAGTGAAATATATAATGTATTTAATATATTTAATATTTCATCCCAGGGTAGCTGTGAGATTAGATTTGGAGCCATTTGCAAAATGCAGAATATGAATCAAGGCTTGGTAAATGGTTTCTGGGGGATTCACAATTCCTGTTTGGCACATTGCTTTAGCCATGTATAACTCTAATCATCATAATAATATGATATTTGCACGGTCCAAATTAGTTTTGTCAATAATGAAAATTTCGGTGACGTATTTCATGCTAATACTTTGACATAAGCACTGAGTTAGGTCATGGCAAAAAAAAAAGTCAGTTGAAATATTTTCTAATTTTGTATCGGTTTCTTTTTTCAGGAAAGACAACTCTTGCTGATGCTCTGGTGGCAAGCAATGGAATTATCTCCCCTCGCATGGCTGGCAAGGTACCTGTATCAGTGAATCTTTTTCTTCAGATGTGAAGTAGCTTAAAATAAAATCTACATTTCTTCCATCCATCCTGTCAATTTAAGGAAAAGTTATACTTTGATATGAATGTCTATTTTTTTATGCAGTTAGTAATACAATGGCCATTTCTACAAAAGATGGGTTACCAAGCCAAAACTTTTCCTCAACGATAAACAACAATCATGGTGATTGACTGAATAACCAATGAATGATCATCGGTTACTTTGTCAATCACACGATTGTTCTTTTTTATGCCCCATGACGCGCTAACTGGCTCAGGTTGAAGAACCAAGGACTAACATGCTGCTGTTCTAACCCATGGGGAAAAAATTGAAAATCTTGATATAAGTAAATTCTAATGGGGCCCCGAGACTAAATACATCTGTTCTTCACGCTATTGCCGTGCAATATAGGCCTAAACGCAGCTGCAAAAACAAGAGCTGAGGTGACAAAGTGGTTTAGGGCGCTTGGATTTACTGCTGGCAATTTAGTGCCAAATTCCGAGAGCACAGGTTCGAACCCCCACGGGGTCGACCCATCCAGCACTAGTTTCTGTGCTTCACCAAGAAAGTCTCATCCTAAAAATAATTGATTAATAATCGAATCTACTTATAAACAATGTTTTATTAAAATGATAAGTTGACCCAGTCATAGATTACATGCCAAAGCCTATAGGCTCTAGTTGTCTATCAGGAGATGTGAAAATGTCAACATTTTAGTTAGCTGAGCAACTCCATATTTGTGAGTACCTGTATTTTAGTATTGGTCATCACAGGGGCAATCCATGGGTGTAATACCTATGGGCCATCATAGCTCAGTCGGTAGAGCATCGGCGCGCATGGGTTCGAATCCCACTGATGGACAATTTATTCTTTCTCTCTCAAAAATCATTTCATATGTATATATGCTCATTTCATATGTATATATGCTCAGTGGCATACCATTTCTTGTATTTTATGTATCTTCGGGACTCGAAAAATGTTGAAACTTCTGACTATTTTGTCTAGAAACATCCTCTTGCCTTTTAGTTGCTGTTGTGTTATAAGTGTCACCTGGTCATATTGATATGATTTTATGAACATACTGTATTTGTTGTTGTAGTTGCGCTACATGGACAGCAGAGAAGATGAACAGATTCGAGGGATTACCATGAAATCCAGTGGAATTTCCCTCTATTTTCAACAAGGTATTAGCAGAACTATAACACAAGTGACTTTTAATTTGATATTGCCAGATCGGTATATTTCATCCAGATTTCAAGGCAGCTGTCTATGTACTAGGAATGTCTTGCTCATGCTACTATCTTGTGGCACTTTCTTTCATTAAATTGACATTTATGAATTCATTATATTGATCCAGCTTAAAGTATAACTGGGGTACTTGTGTAAGTGTACATCATATTCAAGATAACGATGTGAATAACAAAACATAATAAAATTTTCCCCCAACTTTTCACTCGTAGTCTGTGTCAGAGGATTGAAAGGCAGCTTTCTACAGTGAGAGAGAAATCTTCACTGCCTCTTTTGACATCAGAGATGACGTTAACGGCGTCCTACTTCGAGCATCCTGCACAGTATCTGGGGCGTCGCGGCAATGCAGTGAATGGAACAGATTTGTAACAAAGTTGCGTTGTGACATGCTTAATCGTTCCATAATAACGTCATAAGTTCTGACATGCTTTTGGCGCTGTGCATTACAACAACATTAATAACATTGAAATTGTCAAAAATGAAGTCGTAAATTAAGAAATGGGATATAAATCCTATAATTCAGAAGATTATCGTGAATATGACGTAAAATTGCAAAAGTACCACAGTTACACTTTAAGCATCTTGCATCCCAGATAGTCCATTTTTGGTATATCAAACTCTTCATCCTATAGAAATGCACATTATTGACCCCTCAGTCGATGCAGTCTGACCTATTTAACAACTTCTTTCCCCTGATAATAGCTGACGGGGAATACCTGGTCAACTTGATCGACTCTCCTGGTCATGTGGACTTTTCTAGTGAAGTCTCCACAGCAGTGAGATTATGCGACGGGGCACTCGTCATTGTCGATGTTGTAGAGGGAGTCAGTCCACAGGTAGGAAATACTCTGGCGTTAATCTGCATATTCCACACCACCCCTCCAAGTTTGTATAGCTCTTCCCCAGAGATATACAGAAATTAAATAATATATCCTAGAAAGAGATATACATGTATTAAATAGTATTTAAGAGAAAGAATGAATGGGGTTCGCCAGCCCGAACTTACCCCAGGTGGCTACGTGTACCAAGAGGTAACTGGCGCATGCCCATGTCGTTTTCCTGGACGTCACAAAGGCAACGTCATAATGTAATGACGTTATAATTGTTCGTTTTATGACGCCACGTCTTCGATGCCTGTTGGAACACTAGCGCCGCCTAGTGTGGCTGGCAATCCCCATTAGTTCATATCTTACAAATAGATTTTCCGATGCTGTGAATTTTGAACCTGTGAAAAATCAGGATAATGTGACCGGGTGAAGTATCCTGCCTGCCAACAACATGGTGCTTCAGTGAGACAGCTCTATAGAAAGATGACATTGGGACCACTCAATGCTTAGTGGCATAGGAAGATGATTTGACCTGTGTGAGGGGGGAGGGGGGATATCCCCATGTACCATCATAGCAATGCACAGTAAAGGGGCATCATGCTAGGGGGATCTTGGGGCATGCTCGTGCAGGAAACTTTTTGAATCCTACAGTCCATTTCACATGATCTGGAGCATTTTCAGAGGTTTGTTTCAGAAAATTAGTGATACACATTCGTACTTTACATAATTTCCATGCTGTACTGCATGTAAACTATATTACAGCAGCAATTAAACTTTGTCAGCCTCAAAACCTGAGAGGGTCAGAAAGACCCACTCATTCACCCACCAATCCCATCCTAACTGTTGAGTCACTCTGACCATTGAGCTGTTCCAGACAAACGTGCGTGGGATGGGGAGAAGATTTTTCAGTTCTATGGTATATGTGTGGTGGGTGGTATCAAGTCATTTAACAACAGGGATATAGAATAAATGGTATATGCGTGGTTGGGGTCAGAAAAAGATATCTTCCCCTTGCCCAATGTACATTTTTTTTGGAACAGCCCTATAAACTATGCCTTCCTATAGAGAGTATTATCTATGGGCTGCTACAGCCCAGATGGTGAGAGAAAGTCCATGGTTAGGAGGGGTTGTGGGTTCAATTCTTGATAAAGACTTGTTATCTCTAAAATGTTTTCATATAAATTTGCTTTGTGTTGGGTGGGTACTGGAGATCTATGAAATGAGGAAAAATTGTATACACTTGATTGGTTCAATCATTTACACAGACCCATGCAGTTCTACGACAAGCCTGGCTAGAGAACATCAAACCTGTGTTGATCTTAAACAAGATTGATCGTCTTATCACAGAGATGAAGATGGAACCACTGCAAGCCTATATACACCTACAACAGATACTCGAACAGGTCAGTTATCTCTCTTCAATGGGCACTGGTAGACTTCCATACATATAGATTTATAAGCATTTTGGTCCCTATGAGTCGACCATGCCCAAGACAGATGATACTCTGACTCAACAAGACAAGGACATTGGTAGAGCATATATGTTTGTGATGTGCCGTCTTTGTGATTTTGATGGAGCATCACTCTCCACCATAAATATCAGGATTGACATCTTCAAGCATTAATCAGTCCGGGGACCAACTTTCAGAAGTTATAAAATTATAACATTTACAAGTGATTATATCAAAATCTTCACTGTTCACGAAATAATGATATTTTGGTCAGTAGTGAAGTCACAGAGTGTAATGACCTCTGTTAATTCATTTAACCAGCCCTTTACTTCTATGCCTTCCAGTTCATGTGATATGTTCATAAAACTTATATAAATTTGAGATTATAACATAAAAATATCTATTACCAGAAGTGGATGAAAACTAGAAGTATGCAAGGATGTATTCAGTGTCATCGACGGCATGTTACCCGTTTTAGCGCTTCCAGTTGAAAACATTGCCCCCTAGCGGGAACTGGCCAACTTCCAGGGGAGACAATTTTGGAATGTCAGGCCACGACTCAACAGCCGCGAATGCAACTCCAGCGTCCGGAGTCGAAGCGACGAAGATGGCGCAATGAATCATGGGAGTTTTGTGAGAGGCCGTGACCTTGCACCTGCATATCAATGAAAATCATCAAATTCACGGCTCGCCTATGTTAACTTGTCATGGCGATTTATTTGTACTTCCAAGGAACAAAATATTGTTTACTGTTAGTTACCAGCACTGGTAGCAATAATAATTAATTAATATATCCCTCTAATTTATCCAGGAAGTCTATTCATATGCAAATAAGCACCCAGCTGAATTGTCAGATGCGGCATTCTAAGGATATTCGTTCTTCTCACACTCTTGATGCAAACCTCCCGTCATTAATAATATTTATTCAGCGAAATGTAACCTAAGTTGATACATTTATTTGATTGAACAAGAGAACAGAATTGAGGAAGCCGAAGTGAATGAACTCATCGTCACGAGCGCAATAGCTTTCCCCTTTCTCTCTGGGTCAAGCCGTATAATGGGGCTTGTGCTTCTAAATCTGGTAGCCGATCAATTACCTTTGTGACTCGCTAGTAAAATTCCTGATAGTCCTTATAAGGCACACCTGCGTATCACGCGATATTTCTGTAGTATTTTGAACTTCGGTTGTAAGAAAATCGAATGTTCATTGGTCGCCAGTGTTGGTTACGTCCTATAATGACCTCCCACGCTTACCGCGGAAAATTGAGGCTTATGACGAGTGGGTCAAAACATTCCTTTGAATTCGACATGATTCAAACTTGTTGTTGATATATTGTGTAAACATAAAGCCATTCGTATCACCAAATGTCTGTAGTTCGCACGGACATGATAGATTATGGATTTGGGGATTTTAGATGCACAATAAAAAACAAAGACATATATGGTAATATCCTGCCCACCCGTTAGGGGGCCATCAGGTTAGTGGTAAAGCAAATATATGAACTTCCCGCGTTATCTCCCAGAGTTTGTAAGGTACCGTAGACCTGGGTCCCCAGAATAAATGAACTACGTCCATACTCGATTGTAATTCAATAAACGATTTATTGCCCATTTAAGATATCGAACTAATGTGTTAAAAAGACAACAGGAGTCGAAAGTACAGGTAGACCTTCGTTGGGCAGAAGTTTGGATCTAACGAAAAAATGTTGACTCCGATGTGAGCACAACCGGTTTTCTGGGTCACCGTAGCGTACGGCCAGACTGCGTGCTCCAGATAATTCCCATGATTCCTCAGTCTAAATTTAGATAATTCAGCTGCCGACAATTGCCGACTAATAACGATTGCAAGCCGATCGGCGCACAGTGGAAAAATTGGATTCTGTATTGCGCAGATTTCACATCATACGTCACATGAAGCGTTATAGGCAGGCTGGTGGTGCCATTGCCGTCTACATAGTCTAAGTGATCCTTGCATACTTCTAGTTCATCCACTTCTGCTATTACATATTGCATCTTCGATGTTTCTCTGTAATCCTTGCATCTCCGATTTTTCTCTCTATTATGTATATTTTTCATGGATTGCCATGTTAGCATTTGAAGACCGTGGTATCTTCCCTCTGGTCACCTTTTGTGGCCATTTTCATCCACAAACATTTCATGTTCAAATGGGCATCACATCTTCTCAGAATTTTTTGCGATATGTAGTTGGTAACTTAGCAAGGTTATAATTTTAATAACTTCTTTAAGCTGGTACACTGACTGTTAATCTACAGGCCTTGAATATACGTATTGGCGTGATGGTATTTGCGAATTTGCGAGTGGGATTATGGTAGGGGGTCATCTGGGGACCTTGGCTGTCAGCTCATAAAAACATATCCAAACTTGAATAAACTGTTCCATTGAAATTGTAAGTTGGTTGTCCCATGTGCATCAATTCTGTTCTGTCTCATCGTCAGGTGAACGTGTTGACCAGTGAGATGTTTACCTCGGAGAAGATGGAAAAAACATCAAATGTGAGTGTTGTGAAGAGTGGTCTCCCATGTTCTTTAAAATCTGCAAGAGCTGTTGATCACTCTCCTAAATTTGGTTTTGCGTGAGTAGTGCGAGAGTGACCACTCCCGTCAATATTTCTTCATTGCATTTCCAATTTCCAGGAGAGTGATTGAATTCTCTCCAGAAGAAAAGCTGACAAAGTGATGGAGACGGAGAGTGGTCTCCTTAAAACTGAGAGACTGAAATGGTTACTTTTTTATGTTGATTGAGCATAAACTTTTGTGTGGATGTAATATTCCCACCATATGGGCGAAGGGGAAAGAATTCTCTTCCATCACACTTAACCCTGTGGGGTTCCCGGGGTTGACCCGTGGTGTCGTTGTGTAACAAGATCATGGTAACAATAGGCCTCAGCTCCTCAGACAGCTTGTCGCAAGAGGCGACTAAATGGGGCACCCATGGGATCCCATGTGTCGTGCGCAATAGGACTCTACCCATGGAGTTTCCGGGTGTGAAAAGGAATAGCACCCAAATGTCCTGGGTTTAATCATAGCAATTGGAATTGGACACTCGTAAAAAAGAACCCCCCCCAAAAAAACCTGGATTCTCGGCCTCAGTCAGGTCAGTCTAAGGCTGGCCAAAGGTCCAGTTTTCATGGTGTTGTCTCCATCACAAGTTAATAAGTGTATATTATTGGTCAATGAATTTCAACCAACTTGCATATGTTGAACTCGATTCTCTGTTATATTGTTGCAGATCCCTACAGAAGTCTTGGCGAACTCTGACGTTAAACCGAACTCTGCAGCTGATCAGGTCAGTTCTGAAGGATCAATATATTCTGGCAGATACATGTACATTAATCAGGTTTGATAGAACTATGTCTCTGAAGTGAAGGACAAAATGGTCATTTTTTGCTCACTAACTCTTGATTTATTCATCATAATGCTCCAAAATCTTCAGGCAACTTGACTTATAATAGATGTCATAACAGTGAGTTTTGAATGAAACTGAAGTGTGCATAATCTAATTTTTAATAAAGAAAAAACATGTCATCTATTATGGCAGGTGTCTCTTAGGTCTATATATTCTTGACTTCATTGAACAAAAATGACCTTTTTGCCTTCATTCTAGAGAGGTAATTCTGTCTAACCTGTTAATAACTTGATGAGTTATAAACATGTCTATAGCTCAATTTGGAAAGGGTTTTATCTCCCTTGTTCCACTAGGGGCATGTTGGTGCAGAGACCTTCCAGTAAGTACCAAAGGTCTTCACATTTAGTTTTAGTAATAAAATATTATATTTTTTCTAGAAATTTAACTTCCTAATGTACACGAATACAGAATGTATCGGTTCATGTAGAAAATATTAACAGAATAGTTTTTGAAACGAATATTCAGGAATAGTTTATCAATATATTATTCAAAATAATCGCGGCAGTTAATCAGGGAAGTTCAGACACATTTCGGAAAGGGCTATATGTGTGAAAAATTGAATGTGCCCACGGTAGGGAAACTATCTGCCACACTCTCAAGATCCCAGATATACCAAGATTTTTATGCCTCTCCAACTTCCAGGAGCAGGACCGGCTTATAAAGATGATATGGGATGAGGAGGAGATAGAAATAATAATAATAATAATATGGCTGAGAGATACATGCACATGCATGGTACAAAGCCATAAACAGGTTAGGGAGATCCCTCTCTCTTAAATGGAGGTAAAAAAGGTTGTTTTTGTTCAATAAGTTTTGATTCCTTCTTAACCAATGCTCCGAAACTTCAGGCACATTAATCTATCTATTGTTCCATGTCCTAAAATTAATTTGCCATTTGAAGAACCAGTTATTATGTAACTGGGAATACAATGTATGTGTTCACTACCATTTGATGGGATATATATGTCTGTGTGCGCCTCAACAGGATTTTGTTGAATTCATTATGTAAACTGATTTATTGAGCCAAAACGACCTTTTCACCTCCATTTTAGAGAGCAGGATCGCCCTAACCTGGTAAAGAGACTCACTGAAGCACTGTATGATCAAATACAGTACAAGGCAGAAATAACTTGCTCATAAACGCGAGTGAAAAAAACCATTTTCGCGACTATAATTTATTAATCGCAGCCGGAAAACTCGCCTAAATCGCGCAAAAAAACAAAAGCATAATCGCGACTGAAACGCGTACGGTCGACGCGTTTCAGTCGAGATTATGCTTTTGTTTTTTTGCGCGATTTAGGCGAGTTTTCCGGCTGCGATTAATAAATTAAAGTCGCGAAAATCTTTTTTTTTCACCCGCGTTTATGAGCAAGTTATTTCTGCCTTGTACTGTACACAAATCGTACAAATACACAATATATACATGTAGCCAAAATACACAGTGTATAGCCAAATGCTTATCCATGTGCAGACCTCTTTCTCCTTCTCCTTGTTCTCAGTTCTGCCATTGAATACCACTAGCTGCAAACAGTTGTTAAATCATTGACAAATATTCTGGTAGATAACAGTTGACTTTCACTTTCCTTTTCTGTAGGTGTATGACTGGAGCATAGAGGATGTCGACGCTGATAACTCTGACATCTTCTTCTCTCCCGACCTGGGCAATGTTATCTTTGCTAGTGCATTAGATGGATGGGGGTTCAGGTGAGTTATCTCCCCTTTGACCATAAACCATTATGGGTTTTCTGGTGAGTTTTTCATATCCTGATTGTTGTAGGATTCAGGTGCCCTCTGCTTTGGCCAGCCATGCTGAGGATTCAGGTGAGTTATCTCCCCTTAGACCATGAATAGGACCTATATATTTAAACCTCAGTAGACCATTCTACAGAAATTTTAGTGTTCTGCTCCGGGTTTTGGTGTTTCAATATTTGGTCCGTCTTTTTGTGTCGCCCGGAAGTGTGCAGAATGTATTCAATGTAGTGTTTTTATGATGAAAATGTGTAATAACTACCACCTTGGATGATTATTTTTTTTAAAAACCCTGGCTTGTCCACATGGTGTTCTCTCAAGAAGTGCCTGAGAACCAACTTCACAACTTTGCGGGGCCTTAGGTGATATTAGCTCTAAAAATTGAAAGAGTTGGGAGTGCTGATAAACATTTGATGTTACTCAATTTGTGAACTTGTATTCATAACAATGTCCTTGAATATACATATGAGTTATTATATACCAGCATTATGGCTGTTCATAGCTCAAGGCAGTCATTGTTTACATGTTTAATCCATTTACACATCCCATTGTAAGATTTATGTGTACGAAATATACTTCAGATGTCCTTTTCTGAAATGAAAAGGTTTTTAGATTCTTTTTATATTTGAAATAAGTTGAATAATGATAGAAATATCTGCTTTGCTTGGTTTAATTTGAACTTCGTTTTTCCTTTTAAAAAGCTTCATTCTGATTATAGGATAATTTGAAGGAATTGTGTGCAGGTATTTTGTGTTTTAAATTATGTGCCTGGTATTGTTTTTCCAGTATCAGCCACTTTGCAGAGATGTATGCCCAGAAACTAGGGATCAATCCTGGAGTTTTAATGAAAACCCTCTGGGGAGATTTCTACTTCAACAGCAAAACTAAGCGTGTCATGAAAGGGGCACAGGTGAGAAACTTATGAAATGTTTTTGTCAAATTTTGTAAGGCTAAATTTTTCAAGCGGTTCGGTATTCGGACAAGGGTTATCTCTGCTTGGCATGGTTTAGTGGCATGGTTTAGTGAGATTTTGGCCCTAGTGCCAAAATAATAATATTAACTACAAAATATTTTTTTTGATTTCCATGAAGTGCAACATTGTGTTGTATACTGAGAATAATTACAAGGCATTGAGTCTTGATTTTCAAATAGCAGGGCTGTTAAGTAGTATATTTGTGCAAAATCATGATTTTCAGGTGAAAACACCTTCAATTCTCTTTGTAATCATCATATAAAGATTGACCAGAACCATTGGTTCACAAATACCTGTTGAATCACAGAGTATTGTATATAAAACTCGTTGCAGCTTTCCTCGATTTTCATATGTTTACAGAAAGGATAAGAAGAAGCTGTTTTCACCTCAAAAAGAGCAATTTTGTACAAATATGCTACTTCCTGTACCTGCTATTCAAGAATCATAACACCCAATGCCTTGTAATTATTTTGAGAAAACAACACAATGTTGTACTTTGTGCAATAGATACATAACATTTCATTCCATTTTTGGCACATCCACCGCGCCTCACGGGAGTCAAAAGCTGCCTAAACTGTGCCACATCCTTTCCAACTTCAAAGGAGCAGTTTGTGCTGGGACTACTAGTGAGCTTTGATGAAATGCTCATCCTGGGTCAGATGTTTAGTGATTCTCATCATAATTAGCAAAAACCTCTTAGAATCATAGTCAGTGTCTGAACAGAAATAAATATAAAACATACTGGACATACATGTATATGGTAATCCATCCAATAATTCAATCACAGGAAGTGAAATTTTGCACTTTGAAGTCAAGGGGCATTCAAATTTCTTAGAACAGGAAGTTGACAAAATTGTTCACAATCATGTATATAATCCATTATTTTTTTGTTACTTCATTGATTTTATAGGGTGATCAAAATTATTAGAACAGCCGATTGAATTTCGTTCCCAAAATTGAAGGTGATTGAATTTTGATAGGGAGATTGAATTATTAGGTTTTACAGTATGTAGAATGTTTTCTTGATCTGTTAATTCCTGATTAAATTTTGTCAAACCTAGTTCCATTGATTTCACACATTCATTTATTTTCAGTCGAAAGCGAAGAAGCCGCTGTTTGTTCAGTGTGTATTGGAGAACTTGTGGGCTGTCTATGAGACTGTATTCATCAGAAAGTAAATATATTATATACTGAACTAATAAGAAATTTCATTAATGGGATTATGTACTGACCCTTAATTTTCAGATAGATTTACCGGCCATTTTTGTTGTGCAGCTTGACCCAATCAGTCTATCTGTGATGTAGTAAATTTTTCATAACTTACTGCACCCACCAGTGACCTCCCTGGATCGCTATATAGCTGAAATATTGCTGAACGTGACATTGAACCTTAATTCTCTCTCTTCTCTCTCTCTTCTTGGAAAGTTGAGGTTATAAATTATATAATTTACATGTTATTCAGTCATAGTGATGGTAACTGCATAACTGCTCGGCCAGGGGACTATATGGAGATAGATATGTGATACCTGGATAACAGGCAATAATTGCTAATTAAATATTTACTCTGTAGATTTAAAATGTGTTGCTTTAGTAAGTTCATTTATAAATGTGTGAGGGGACTTAATTATTTGCCGAAAAAAGACACTTGCTGAGAGAATGTCAATGGTTTTAATACAAAGAAAAATGTAAACTCATTTGCAGCATATCACCCTGACATAATAACATCTATGTAGATATCATGAATTGCTCTGTAAATTGTAATATTTCTTGAGGGAATGTTTTATTGCTACTTTTTCACTGTTTTTCTTTTTTAATCAGAGACAAAGATAAGATGGAGAAGATAGTGAAATCTCTGAATCTCAAGATTGCACCTCGGGACGCCCGCCACAACGATCCTCGTGTCTGCCTACAGGCCATATGTAACCAGTGGCTCCCCCTGTCTAATGCTGTACTGTGTAGGTGTTCAACCTCCCAGGAGTTAATTATTTACATTCGGAAAAGTTTCTCCACATTTTATCTGTTCCAGCACTATTTAAAACTTTCTAATGTTCAGAATTTCTAGCAATAGTTCAAATGAGTCCATGCATAATACATGTATATCACATTTTATTGATCGAATTTGACTATTTCACATTGAAAGTAGGATAAGAATTTTTGAGAAACAATCTGGCATAAATGCATAGATAGCCAATCAACATATGAGCTGAACACCATCGTGCAGTGAGGTATTTCTTTGATCTCCTGATATAGTAAACGGGGGTTGTACTGCTTTCAAATGGGAAATGTTCATATCCAACGAATAGGCAATCAAATTTGAATTATGAAGAGGTCCTACAAGGGCACGGAATATTGATACTGTGATATCACCAAACCGAATTCGGAAGAGAAACTTTGTGATATTCGACCAAGGTGATTACGTGTAGTGTTTGACTTGGGTATGCAAAGATTTGTTAGTTTATATTGGGTTGACTGTAATTTAGTGTGAAGATGGTGAAAAATTTTAACTTTGAACTTTTTATTTGACTTGGCAGCGATGGTGGTGGAGAAACTTCCCTCTCCATTGTGTATGTCTGAGGAGCACGCAGAGAAATTGATGTGCAGTAGGGCGAGGAGGTTTGACTCGCTCCCCATACCAACACAACATCTGAAAACTGGTAAGGTTTCAGTTTATTATATGCCACTTTCCAGTTTCGAGACCGGACATCATTCGACAAACAATATAAGATGTCCATTGTAACTCAAAACGCTGTATGCTCTGTCCATTATTTGTCATTATTTATTGCTATCTTCCAACTTTTTGAATGCAAGAAGGGAAGTGGATATCTACCCGATATGAAACTCACCCTCCCCACCCCAACCTTTTTATATGCCGTCGACAGATGAGGTCGTATATTGTGATCCCTCTGTCCATCTGTTAACTTAACTTTTTTGTAAGCAGTGCGATATATCCAGTTTCAGTTCATAAATTCCCAAACTTGGGTCAAAGAGGAACCCTATTAAGTTTTATTTCAAAAGGTCAAAGGTCAAGGTCACTGTGGCCGAAAATCCGTAAATCATTGAAAATTGTTACATTTATGCTGTAAGTACAGTTCAAAGATGTGGATTGTGATGTCGAAAAAAAGGCTGTTGATTTTCACCCATTGGCCAATTGTGGCCAAAGGATATTGTCTGCATTGTCCATCCATCTGTCTGTCTGTCCATCTTGCTTGTTAACAAAAATATCTCTTGAAGGATTATTGTAAGGCATTCCAAATTCTTAAAACATATGCAACTGGCAATGAGCCTGAAGCCTATTGAATTGACTGACCTTGACCTATTTTATCTAGATCAAATTATAGTATTGGTGATACCTTTTGAAGGATTAATTTACATCCAGTCTCTCCAATTTATTTCATTGTTATCAGAGGGTGATCAAATTTATTAGAACAGTCAATCAAATTTTTTTTCCCGAAATTGTGGGGGATTGAATTTTGATAGAGAGGCTTTGAATTCTTAGAGGGATTATCATAATTTTAACATTGGAGAAAAGACAACTTGTATGCTCAATTCCCATTGGCCATATTTCTGACAGATTTCATGGCGTGTAAGTCCTCCCCAGAATCTCCGGTCATCGTGTTTGTCTCTAAGATGGTCGCCGTGGACAGACAGGGTCTGCCTCAGAACAGACAAAGGTTCGTATGATTGTACATTGTCCATCTACTTGACAAACATTCTCCTGGCATCAGATTGTGTAACTCCCAGTGTCAGATATATTCTCTGATTGATTAACATCTGAAAATACAGCTTCTACGCACGTGACTCTTGGCCGATTGAAATTATCTACCAGTAAAGAGAGTAGAGTGGGCTCAGCTAAACAGGATAATGTAATGTGTGCTCTATTCTAATAGTTGAGTCGGTAACTTGCTTATTACCCCTCGGCCAAATTTCACCAGAGGGTATTACAGTGCTCACAAAACCCGGTCGACAACTCGCCAATGGTGACTAAAAAATGACAACTGGCGACTGAATTTTCCAGTCACTCGCCAATGTGTCGATTAAAAAATAGAGTAACTCGGCAAAGTGGCGAGTGAATTTTTGGTCAATGAAGTGTTTAGTCGCCAAAGTATTTTTGTGTTTAGTTTATCAGGCGGCGAAATCCAATCAGGCCTAAAATGTACAGGAAATAATGACAGAATAATGCCGACGATACAGATATGGGGAAGCCTAGTCTATTTATAGAGACCACATGGTCTGATGTAATATCCGTGCTCTTGAAATCATGCACAGGCGTGACACAATAAGATCACGTGCTCGCCCTAGAAAAGTTAATCCACGACCCGCTGACCGTTCTCAGCCAATGAAATCATCATAGTAAAAATTATAGTAAACAGATTCTATGAAACAATCTTGGCGGGAATTTGCAAGTTCAAGGTCAAGAATGCGATGGTATGCCTGAAGCACGACATGTGCGTTTTGACTTCAGTGTCGCTTCTAAAACAATTGTAGTCAAGTAAAACCAGCTCAGTAAATTTATATGCTGAAAGACAAACGTCATGTGGTAAAAGTTTGCAGAGAAGAGTTTGGAACTTTTGTTTCACCTGACCCGACTTTTCATTCAAGCCATTTCGGATTTGCGTAACCGACACACAATCGTTTCGTTTTCTTCGCGCAAAATTTCGAGGGTATTTTTTTCTCTCTTTTATTTTTCAAACTAACACTGGATTATCATGTTGTTGGAAAGACTGATTCGTCTGTCACTTTATTACATCGAAAGGTCGTTAGGGATTGGCGAGTGAATAAAACTTTAGGTCGCCAATGTGGCGAGTAGATTTTTAGCCTCACTCGACAAATGGCGACCAACTGAAAAAATTTGTTGTGACCCCTGGTATTATCAATCTCAGTGGTGTCTTATCTGTCTGTCTGTCTGTCCATGTGAGCATGATATCTGAAGAATAATTATAGCTAGGCATTTTAAAGTGAGATGAGTTCATCCTCACTAAAACCAGGGGTAAAGTACCACTGGTACACATGGGACTGAATCGTGTTCATGAAAAATGCCACTGTAAAAAGCAACATCCTGTGTGTATTAACCAATCAGATCACTTGTTTTACACCACCATGGTATGTTATCATGTGACAACAGATTCGTATACACTGAAAGTGGGCAGAACGCTGCTATGCAAATTGATCACGGTTTCGCCTCTGTCTTAAAAAGTAACCTTGATGTTGTGAAGATGCAATGAGTCTAGAATGGAGGCTTTCTTGGTAAGCTAAAGTGCTGATCAACATTAACTTACATGAAATATCACCTCTCACAATTAGAGAATGATTTATGAGCTATACAGGGATTTAAATTATATTTTAAATGCATTGAAATTATTATTATTATTTATATTTTAGGCCTCTAACAGAGGAGGAAATGCAGCAGAGAAGGGTTGAGGCCAGACAGAGACATGCTGACAGACTAGCGGAAACAATTACTCCCACAGAGGATAGGAAAGATATTCTCCCAAAAGGTTAGAAATGTTGTCGTGGTGCAAAATTGACAAGAGCAGAAAAGAACACACCAACTGATTCAAGAATCAGATAAAACCCAGTGTAGTGTTCGTCTCGTTGCAATTTTAAGGGTCTTTGAAAGTTCTACTTGTTGTTACCACATTATTTGTAGAATCTTGTCTGATACAGCATCCAAATTTTGTAAAAAAAAAAATTCTACTCGTAGAAAAGACAGCTATACAAAAATGAGTCCGCTCGACTGATATCTTACTGAGTTATGCTCCTTTTAAGATGTAATCTATACCTGATTTCATGATATATTCCTGTCTGTTACCATATTATCTGCTGTCTTGTTGACTCAGTATCTGAAATTCCAGTCATGGTTTTGTACAGATTCATATATCTAAACTAGTATAATGATACAACTTTAACAGTATTGAAGTAAACACCATGCTCAAGGTAATACAGGTTAGTTTTATTCTTCATAAGCTGATCTTTTGAAACATGTATATCTACACACTATAACATGTGAATGACCTTGAGTTTTCCAACCCACACTGGTACTTTGACTTCCCAAATTCACACCGCACATGGATCTAAATCACTTTGGGAAATCGAGGGATTTTGATGCGATCAACCTCCTGTTTCATGAAAGTAACAGAAGACTGAAAATCTCTTTTTATTTTTATGTAATATTTTTGTTTCAGAAAATGGTGTGCCAATCCCTTCTCTCAATGGTCATCAGAAATCGTCCGAGGCAGAAGATTCTGAGAAGGAGGATCAAGTGTTCCTGGCTTTTGCTCGAGTCTTCAGTGGCACAGTGAAGAAAGGACAGACTCTTTATGTACTAGGTCCTAAACATGACCCAACCAAAGCTTTAGAACACGTGGGTTCACAATGTGGTTGTGGTTTTGAATTCATAGAATTTCATTAAGTTTTTAAGACTTCTGGTATTTAAGGTGAAATGTAAATGTTATTAGATTCTCTTTTATATTTGTTGAGTAATGATAGAAATGTTGATTTATGTACTTCATTTGGTTTAATTCCAAGTATTTCATCTACTAGTACTTTATTTTGCAAAGTTGATACACTAAGCCCAGCTAAATTCAGATTTGCAAACCCTTTCTTGATTGTGGAAATCTTTCCTTGGTCGTGAGGCCACGTCAGACCAACCACCCGAAGACTGAATGTTACAAGTATGTATGTCTGTCTGGTGTGACGTCACAAGATAAGATAAGATAAGATCATTTATTTTGAGTCGGTTTGATAAATACAAACAAAGAACGTTAGCTCGCAAGAAGCTATTGTCACCGGCTATTACAACCAGTGTAAAACAAGGGCAGATAAGCAGTGCGCATTTCATTTCTGAAATTGACCGGGCTTGAGATCCCAACTTTGGGGTACTTTTCTAAAGCTACTATGAGACAAAAAACTTAAGATAAAACCAAACGAAGTAGATATTTCCATAAATAACTAGCCCACGAAGAACATAAAAGAGGAAATCTGAAAACCTTTGCATTTCACCTTTAACAATGGACAGCAAGAGACCTAGGCTGAACAAGAGAAGCTAGTATGGGCTATATTTTAAGGTTCCAGGGTCTCTAATGATAAGAGTTTTGACACCCTATCTGCTTTGCTCAATTAAATAACAATAAATATACTCAACACAATGAGTTCTATACTTTCTGAAAGCTATTAATTCAGAGAAATTGAATTTATTGGCAATTTCATTCTTTCTTTTAACACAGCTAAACTATTTGAAGTTAAATGTAGTGGTAAGGTGACAAAATAACTTTAAAATGTGCTCCCTAATAACATATAAACTATTCACCAAAAGTGTTTGCTCCATGGGGTAAAGAAGAACCCTATTTATTTTGGGGTAAAAATGTCAAAGGTCGAGGCCAGAAAATAAAAAAAAATAAAAAAACATTCTCCAAAATGCTTGATCCAGTTTTCTCCATATTTTCACTGGAGATGTATTTGGGTGAATATTGTGATCCACAGATATCCGAAGCTGAGAATATCGTGGCTGGTGGAAGTGTAGCAGGCGTAGAGGGTAGTAAACACATCACAGCATTCACAGTGGAGGACCTTTACCTATTCATGGGACGGGAAATAGAGGCATTGGAGGAAGTCCCGGCTGGAAATATCATCGGTGAGAATGAGAATAGCAATGTTGTGAGGAAAATATAGATGGACAAGTTTTCACTGAATTTGTCCCAGGTTGTCTCGTTTATCTCGAGGAGTTGGCGGGGGTTACACATCTGTACTTCCATATGTACGTGAGCGAGATATCTACTAAACAGCTCCACAGATGAATTACAAATTTGGTATGATCAGGAATGGGACCCAACGTCGTGATATGACTGAAATATAGTTGAAAGCGTTGTTAAATCATATTCACCCACTCACTCACCCTTTGGTATGGTCACTTACCTACTGGAGAGCCAGAAGCCTATCGAAAGTTCGAATAATTTATATGGTTGCTATGGCAACATAATCATATTTTTTTTAATGATTTTTTTTGTATTCAGTCCATCAATCAAGAGCCAGTCTCTGGAATGCCATACTTATACATTTCACAGGAATGAAATATACTATAGCAGTATTTGCAGAAAAACTTCGTGGACCTGATCAGATTCCTTATGCTGCCTGTTTGTCCATGAAATAGCTGTAAAATCTTTATGATGATGACTTCACAGCTCGTGTACACACTTATCTGGTTGAGCCTGTAACCTAGCGAAAATAAACCCGTTTGGATAATTTGAATGGCTGCTACCCCAGAGCTGAGAGAGATTTTCAGATGCACAGCTTCGTATCTCATCTTGTTATTATTTATCACCCACCCTCCTTTAGTAAACAGAGAAAGGGGGGCCCCAATGATGTTGATGAGAATGCAATGAAATAGGTCAGAAATGTCAAAAGAATTGTCTGGCGATACCTGACCATGGTAAAAGGCTATACTGATTGATAACTTAGATTTCATATGAATTTGATACTTCAGGTATTGGTGGATTAGAGGAGCATATCCTGAAGTCAGCAACCATCTCCAGTACTGTCGCCTGTCCTGCCTTCACGGATATGTACTTCGAGGCCTCGCCCATTGTCAGGGTCGCCATCGAGCCTAAACATGCTGGTAATTGGTCTCATTTTGAAGTTCTCTATCTTTGTTATGTTCTCGGGGAGACAAAAAGGATTTATGATAAATCTTGCTGTTTGAATTTCACAATACCACCATGGGTATACTGAAAAAATCATAAATATTATCTCATGAAATCAGTTTAAAGAGGCAGCAGTAACCAAATAAGTGGGTTGAAAAGATCCTCGGAAGGGTGGAAGACATGATGAAGGGGACTATAGTATTGGGGTCCATCCATCCGTCTGACTTTGTTTCTATACAAAAATTTCTGAAAAACTTTCTTCAAATTTGGTAAATGGTGACCTTGAGTCAAGATCTGGCTTGGAATTATTTTTCATACTGATCTGCTTATGGGGGGCTGGGGCGGGGGTACAATAATCTCTGAAAAAACTGAGTTCTTTCCAAATTTGGTACATGGGTACCTTGCTTCAACATTTCCTGGGGCATGTTGGGATGGCATGTTTTCATGCATATCCACCTATATGTGATGGGGGGGGTCGAGTTAAATTCCCTTACAGGACAAATTTGGTTTGTCGATACCTTGCTGCGAGATCTCATGTGGGATTGCTTTCCATACCAGGGACTGAATGTAGATTTACCCTGCCAAGCCAATCGCGATTTTCAACATTGAGAGACTTCAACCGCTCAGGTTTTCATTATGTCCTATAACCTCTGTTCAGAATCAATTGGCTGTTCAAAATCAGTTGGCATAGAGAGTCCCTCTATCTCCATAGGCATTGCTGGGGTGGGGGCGGGGGGTTTCATTGAGTGGGTCTACGCCTATCAGAGCCCTAAACATATGCTAAAATACCTATATTGGACACCTCACTCAATCCTGGTGATCCATATTCCCTGTCTGCAGATCTGAGAAATAATACAAAGTAGACTATATTGAAATTTGCTTCATAATAACAAGCTGTGATGTAATGAGGGACGGGTGTACTATATCTAACCATTGTATTGCCAGGTGGGATGGCCCAGTTGGTGAGGGGGTTAAAGTTGCTGAACCAAGCTGACCCATGTGTTGAGGTTTTGGTACAGGAGACGGGAGAACATGTGATCATTGCAGCTGGGGAGGTACATCTACAGCGGTGTCTAGATGATCTCACTAACAGGTATGAAAGAGGCCTTAAAATTTGACGTAATTTGGAATTCTATGTGACGGTGGTGTGATGTTATTTGATGCTCAGACCACCAAATCAGGTCAATCTCGCCAAGAAAATGGCGGTGCCCAGATGCACGGAAATGAAATAAAATAATACTTTTCCTGTCTTCAGTGACAATAAATATTTGGCACATTTTATTTTCAAGTAGAAATCTTCACATTGAAAGAGTATTTGAACTGAGTGAAGCATTCCTTTAACTGTTAGAGGACAGTGTTATCTGTTGAAATGGCATGAGTAAATGAATGTTTTATATTCTCGGCATGACCTACTCAATTTCGATATTGGTCAATAGCCTTTGACTTTTCCGTTCACAGATTCGCCAAAATTGAAATCAATGCCTCGAAGCCCATAGTGCCATTCAGAGAGACGATCACTCATCCTCCCAAACTGGACATGGTCAACGAATCGATCCAAGACCAGAACCAACCGGTCAAATCTGGTCGCTACAACGAGTTCAAGGATGACGAGGAGGTCTTGGCGCCTGGACTCATCCGAACTTTGACCTCAAACAACAAGTGTATTATCCAGGTACGAGCCTCACCTCTGCCCGAAGATGTCACCAATCTTTTGGAAGCAAATGCGTTTCTGCTAAAAACTTTGGACGATTACAACTCACAGAAAGCCGCGGCTAAAATGGAATTGACCCACAAATTAAATCTCAGCAAGGAGGTCAGAGAATCTCTTAAAGAGCTCAAGGAAAATTTATCCCAAGCATTTCTGACGGCAGGGAAGGAATGGAAGGGAACGGAAGATCAGATCTTGTCTTTTGGTCCTCGCCGGAATGGTCCGAACATTCTGGTCAATAGAGTACCTAAATATAACCGTCCCTCAATTTGGGGCTGTTTGGAAAAAGGTTCGTCAGAACTAAAATTGTGTGTACAACATTTCGAGAGTAGCATCGTGAATGGTTTTCAGTTGGCCACGCTATCCGGTCCACTTTGTGAAGAGCCCATGCGTGGAGTTTGTTTTGTTTTAGAGCAATGGGAATATACAGATCCATCGTTTATAGAGTCAGTGACGGGCAGGACTGCTTATATGGAAAATCGTTGCTCTAGTGCTGATCGGAACTCTTCTGTTTTGGAGGTGCATATAGGTGATGAGAAATTAGCAAAGTTAACCAATAGGTATGCTGATGTGCATACAGATTTAGATATTACAAATAATGGCGGCGTGTCAAACTCAGACTGCCAAACTCAAGAAAGCTGTGATAAACTGCAATCCGTTGAAGTTCAGGAAATCAAATTAAAGGAGCGAAAATCAGAAGATGAAGGAAACGGCGAATCTGATTCAACTGACAGTGAACAAGGTCAAGATGATGGCGCGCCGAAAGTGAAAAGAAAACACGAAACTTACGGACCGTTCTCTGGTCAGCTGATGTCCTGTGTCAAAGATGGCTGCCGTAAAGCCTTCCAGACCCAGCCTCAAAGACTAGTCGTGGCCATGTACAAATGTGAGATTCAAGCTACGGGTGATGTGCTAGGTGAGATGGCTGTTAAATTTAATAATAACCTCCTTGGTGAATATAATCATGTACTAATCTTTTGATGTTTATTTTTGGACCTCATCAAAAAACGTCATTATTTATCAGTCTTCCCTGTTTGCAATATCAGTGTGAGCTCTCCTGGATTTTTTTTTTTGTTACAGTGATCACTGTTGCACAATCTAGGTAAACCAAGATGGTAAATCAGGGGAATACCATCTTGACGTAACGCTATGAAAACTTCGTGCGAAATGTTGGCTGATATTCTGCAAGATCCCATAATCAGGCAATCACGACAATTTCTGCCTTTCCTCTCTGTCAGTGAATGACATTTAGTGCACAGAGATTAACGTCTTCACACGGCGCAATCTTTTGATATTTTCTACCCCTAAACAAGGTCAGACTTTTCATTGAGAGTAAACTCTTTTATCTTTACAGTTTACCACGTACACTGTCTGGAAGTGATGTCATATTTGGATACTGTTTCTCGATAATGTTTATATATATTATATTAATCCACTTGCCACCTCGTGTAATTACTGGGGGCGTGATTTTGAAATTGTTTCACAAAGATCCTGGCTGTCAAAATGTAGTTTCAAATTCGCACAGGATTTATATAGCGTTGAATTCAGATATATTATTCTGTGATATTATATCGGAGTTTACTGAGATTGACTCTTGCCAATATCACTCTCTAATGTCCAGGAGAGCGATAAAAATCTCTCCTGGATAAAAAAGATTAAAGGAGTGATGGAGAGCAAGAGAGATCACTCTCCTAAAAAAAATGAGAGAAGTTGCTAGTTTTAATAAGTTTAAAACGGGTCTAATGGATATCCCTGAAGTATACATACCCGTACGTCGGAAGTTTCGTCTCCATAAATTACCTCAGTATTCTAAATTCAAGCTTGCCTAGCATACATTGGGCAGAATTGCAATTTATTTTGTTTGAGGGTATGCAGGGTGCCGCAGCTCAAATGTCGTTACTGTAAAAAATAGTTTTTCATATATGATAAGTTAATAGTTATTTCATAGAAAAGAAGACTACAGTAAGTTCTTGTTATCTTTTCATACAGGTAAGTTGTATGCTGTCCTGGGGAAGCGTTACGGTACGGTGTCGTCGGGAGATCTGAAGGAAGGCTCCCAGATCTTCAATGTCCAGGCCTGCCTCCCCGTCGTTGAGAGTTTTGGATTCTCTGATGACATCAGGAAGAAGACCAGTGGTCTGGCACGACCTCAACTCACCTTCAGTCACTGGGAGGTTAGTATAGTCATACCCTCAACTCACCTTCAGTCACTGGGAGGTTAGTGTAGTCACGACCTCAACTCACCTTCAGTCACTGGGAGGTTAGTATAGTGACGACCTCAACTCACCTTCAGTCACTGGGAGGTTAGTATAGTCATGACCTCAACGCCTTCAGTCACTGGGAGGTTAGTGTAGTCATGACCTCAATGCCTTCAGTCACTGGGAGGTTGGTAAAGTCACGACCTCAACTTGCCTTCAGTCACTGGAGGTTAGCATTGTCACGACCTCCACTCACCTTCAGTCCCTGGGAGGTTAGTACAGTTACGACCTCAACTCACCTTCAGTCCCTGGGAGGTTAGTATAGTCATGACCTCAACTCACCTTCAGTCACTGGGAGGTTACAACAGTCATGACCTCAACTCACCTTCAGTCACCGGGAGGTTAGTACAGTCACGACCTCAACTCACCTTCAGTCACTGGGAGGTTAGTACAGTCACGACCTCAACTCACCTTCAGACACTGAGAGGTTAGTATAGTCATGACCTCAACTCACCTAGTCACTGTGAGGTTAGTATATAGTCAAGACCTCAACCCACCTTCAGTCACTGGGAGGTTAGTGTAGTCACGACCTCAACTCCCCTTCAGTCACTGGGAGATTAGTATAGTCATGACGTCAACTTGCCCTCAGTCACTGGTAGGTTAGTATAGTTACAGCCTCAACTCACCTTCAGTCACTGGGAGGTTAGTACAGTCACGACCTCAACTCACCTTCAGTCACTGGGAGATCGGTACAGTCACGACCTCAACTCACCTTCAGTCACTGGTAGGTTAGTACAGTCATGACCTCAACTCGCATTCAGTTACTGGGTGGTTGGTATAGTCATGACCTCAACGCCTTCAGTCACTGGGAGGTTGGTAAAGTCACGACCTCAACTTGCCTTCAATCACTGGGAGGTTAGTATAGTCACGACCTCTACTCACCTTCAGTCCCTGGGAGGTTAGTACAGTTACGACCTCAACTCACCTTCAGTCCCTGGGAGGTTAGTATAGTCATGACCTCAACTCACCTTCAGTCACTGGGAGGTTACAACAGTCATGACCTCAACTCACCTTCAGTCACCGGGAGGTAATCACAGTCACGACCTCAACTCACCTTCAGTCACTGGGAGGTTAGTACAGTCACGACCTCAACTCACCTTCAGTCACTGGGAGGTTAGTATAGTGATGACCTCAACTCACCCTCAGTCACTGGGAGGTTAGTACAGTCACGACCTCAACTCCCCTTCAGTCACTGGGAGGTTCATACAGTCAGGACCTCTACTCACCTTCAGTCACTGGGAGGTTAGTATAGGCACGACCTCAACTCCCCTTCAGTCACTGGGAGGTTAGTATAGTCATGACCTCAACTCCCCTTCAGTCACTGGGAGGTTAGTACAGTCACGACCTCTACTCACCTTCAGTCACTGGGAGGTTAGTACAGTCAGGACCTCAACTCACCTTCAGTCTCTGGTAGGTTAGTACAGTCACGACCTCAACTCACCTTCAGTCACTGGGAGGTTAGTATAGTCATGATCTCAACTCTCCTTCAGTCACTGGGAGGTTAGTACAGTCACGACCTCAACTCACCTTCAGTCACTGGGAGGTTAGTACAGTGACGACCTCAACTCACCTGCAGTCCCTGAGAGGTTAGTATAGTCATGACCTCAACTCACCTTCAGTCACTGGGAGGTTACAACAGTCATGACCTCAACTCACCTTCAGTCACCGGGAGGTTAGTACAGTCACGACCTCAACTCACCTTCAGTCACTGGGAGGTTAGTACAGTCATGACCTCAACTCACCTTCAGACACTGGGAGGTTAGTATAGTCATGACCTCAACTCACCTAGTCACTGTGAGGTTAGTATATAATCAAGACCTCAACTCACCTTCAGTCACTGGGAGGTTAGCGTAGTCATGACGTCAACTTGCCCTCAGTCACTGGTAGGTTAGTATAGTTACAGCCTCAACTCACCTTCAGTCACTGGGAGGTTAGTACAGTCACGACCTCAACTCACCTTCAGATACTGGGAGGTTAGTATAGTCATGACCTCAACTCACCTTCAGACACTGGGAGGTTAGTATAGTCACGACCTCAACTCACCTTCAGACACTGGGAGGTTAGTATAGTCATGACCTCAACTCACCTAGTCACTGTGAGGTTAGTATATAGTCAAGACCTCAACTCACCTTCAGTCACTGGGAGGTTAGTGTAGTCACGACCTCAACTCCCCTTCAGTCACTGGGAGATTAGTATAGTCATGACGTCAACTTGCCCTCAGTCACTGGTAGGTTAGTATAGTTACAGCCTCAACTCACCTTCAGTCACTGGGAGGTTAGTACAGTCACGACCTCAACTCACCTTCAGTCACTGGGAGATCGGTACAGTCACGACCTCAACTCACCTTCAGTCACTGGTAGGTTAGTACAGTCATGACCTCAACTCGCATTCAGTTACTGGGTGGTTGGTATAGTCATGACCTCAACGCCTTCAGTCACTGGGAGGTTGGTAAAGTCACGACCTCAACTTGCCTTCAATCACTGGGAGGTTAGTATAGTCACGACCTCTACTCACCTTCAGTCCCTGGGAGGTTAGTACAGTTACGACCTCAACTCACCTTCAGTCCCTGGGAGGTTAGTATAGTCATGACCTCAACTCACCTTCAGTCACTGGGAGGTTACAACAGTCATGACCTCAACTCACCTTCAGTCACCGGGAGGTTAGTACAGTCACGACCTCAACTCACTTTCAGTCTCTGGGAGGTTAGTACAGTCACGACCTCAACTCACCTTCAGTCACTGGGAGGTTAGTACAGTCACGACCTCAACTCACCTTCAGTCACTGGGAGGTTAGTATAGTGATGACCTCAACTCACCCTCAGTCACTGGGAGTTTAGTACAGTCACGACCTCAACTCCCCTTCAGTCACTGGGAGGTTCATATAGTCACAACCTCTACTCACCTTCAGTCACTGGGAGGTTAGTATAGTCACGACCTCAACTCCCATTCAGTCACTGGGAGGTTAGTATAGTCATGACCTCAACTCCCCTTCAGTCACTGGGAGGTTCTTATAGTCACGACCTCTACTCACCTTCAGTCACTGGGAGGTTAGTACAGTCATGACCTCAACTCCCCTTCAGTCACTGGGAGGTTAGTACAGTCACGACCTCTACTCACCTTCAGTCACTGGGAGGTTAGTACAGTTAGGACCTCAACTCACTTTCAGTCACTGGGAGGTTAGTACAGTCATGACCTCAACTTCCCTTCAGTCACTGGGAGGTTCGTATAGTCACGACCTCAACTCCCCTTCAGTCACTGGGAGGTTAGTACAGTCACGACCTCAACTCACTTTCAGTCACTGGGAGGTTAGTATAGTCATGACCTCAACTCCCCTTCAGTCACTGGGAGGTTAGTACAGTCACGACCTCAACTCACTTTCAGTCACTGGGAGGTTAGTATAGTCATGACCTCAACTTCCCTTCAGTCACTGGGAGGTTCGTATAGTCACGACCTCTACTCACCTTCAGTCACTGGGAGGTTAGTACAGTCACGACCTCAACTCCTCTTCAGTCACTGGGAGGTTAGTATAGTCATGACCTCAACTCGCCTTCAGTCACTGGGAGGTTAGTATAGTCATGACCTCTACTCACCTTCAGTCACTGGGAGGTTAGTATAGTCATGACCTCAACTCACCTTCAGTCACTGAAAGGTTAGTATAGTCACCATCTCTACTCACCTTCAGTCACTGGGAGGTTAGTACAGTCATGACCTCAACTCACCTTCAGTCACTGGGAGGTTAGTATAGTCACGACCTCTACTCACCTTCAGTCACTGGGAGGTTAGTATAGTCATGACCTCAACTCGCCTTCAGTAACTGGGAGGTTAGTATAGTCACGACCTCAACTCACCTTCAGTCACTTGGTTATAGTATAGTCACGATCTCAACTCGCCTTCAGTCACTGGGAGGTCAGTATAGTCACGACCTCAACTCGCCTTCAGTCTCTGGGAAGTCAGTATGGTCACGACCTCAACTCGCCTTCAGTCAATGGGAGGTCAGTATAGTCACAACCTCAACTCGCCTTCAGTCACTGGGAGGTTAGTATAATCACGACCTCAACTCGCCTTCAGTCACTGGGAGGTTACTATACATGTAGTCAAGTTCACGAAAGAATCTCCATCATTTGAAATCAGTTGTGGGCTGAGAGAATACTCTATACGCAGACCTATACTACCAGTTCACTATGGAACAACTAAATTGGTATATTTTTTATAAATGTGAAAATCCTGTATCATTGATCATTTATATTTTCAGAATCCATGTCAATTTTCATTAGAGCTGAACAGATTATTTTGTAACAACTAAACAAATATTATTCTTATTTTGTGATAAATGTATGCTATTTGTAAATAAGGGCTGTTCCATTTAAAAAGGTATGGGAGGAGCAGAAGGTAGCTTGAATTATACCCCACCACCCATAGAAATTTTATTGGCCTTCCCAATGTTGTAACATGGATTGAAGGGAAATTCCCCTCATGACCCATAGAATAATATATTGAGTGCCTTCCTCCCCTCCCATACCTTTTTAACCCTCAGCTCATAGGGCTGTGGGGTCTTGTCGTTGCCATGTACGTACGTACGTCCGTCCGTCCTGGCATCAACATGTTCTTGTCCGCTGAATATCTGCAGATCTATGAAGTCGGGCCCGACTAAATTTTGGTGAGAACTTCCTGAATGTTGAACGATGAAATGATTAGATTTTCAGATGGCTATGATGATTTCATGATTTTTAATTATTTTTACCCCTCGGGCAAATTTTGCCCGAAGGGTATTGTCGTCGTCAGCGTCGTCTGTCCGTCTGTCTGTCCATCTTTCTTGTGAACACGATATCTCAAGAAGAATTATAGCCAGGCATTGTGAATTGATACCACATATGTATTGGGTGAAGGGTCAGAAGCCTATTAAAAATGACTGACCTTGACCTATTTTATCAAGATCAAATTCTAGTATTTGCTATATTTTTTGAAGGATTGAAGCTAGGGTCTCCAAGTTCATATTATATATGCAACTCGTGATTGACTAGAAGTCTATCCCAGTTGACTGACCTTGACCTATTTTTTATAGGTCATATACTGTTTATTGTGATATAAGATGAAGAAATAAAGCTAGGCTTTCCAAATTAATGCTATATATACATCTGGCGAAGGTCCAGAGGTGTACTGAAGATGACTGACCTTGACCTATTTTATCAAGGTCAAATTATAGTATTTGCTATATTTTTTTAAGGATTGAAGCTAGGGTCTCCAAATTCATATTACGTATGTAACTGGTGATTGGCTAGAAGCCTATCCCAGTTGACTGACCTTGACCTATTTTTTCAATGTCATATACGGTTTATTATGGTCTAACATGAAGAAATATATCCATGGTTTCCAAATTGATACTATGTATACACCTGGTGAAGGACCAGAGGTGTACTGAAGATGACTGACCTTGACCTATTTTATCAAGGTCAAATTTTAGTATTTGCTATATTTTTGGAAGGATTGAAGCTGGGGTCTCCAAATTCATATTACTCGTGCAACTCGTGACTGACCAGAAGCCTATCCCAGTTGACTGACCTTGACCTATTTTTTATAGGTCATATACTGTTTATTATGGTCTAACATGAAGAATATAGCTAGGCTTTTCAAATTAATACGATGTGTACATCTGGTGATGTTTCAAAGGTATGCTGAAGATGGCTGACCTTGACCTATTTTATCCTTGACCTATTTTATCCAAGTCAGATTCTGTTTAGTACAATATTCTATGAAAGATTATATCTACATTGTACAAATTTATATCACTTATGGCTGGACCTGAAGACTAATGAAGAATATCACTGACCTTGACCTATTTTTAAAAGGTCAAATTCTATATGTTAAGTTTAAGATCTCCAAATTCATGTTCCCTATGCGATTAGAATTGACTTGAAATTTTTTGAAGATGACTGACCTTGATCTATAGTTCCAAGATAAAATTACTTGATTGGATTATAAGCTTTTTAAAAGAGTATATTTAGAGCTAAGAATTCGGTCATGCTCTACCAGAACCTCCGGCCTTGGCAAAAGCTGAACTACAGTCAACCCTAGTAGATCACATTTTTGTTATCTAGTTCTAAAAATACACTGATGATGTTATACAATGCATGATTGCTGGGTGTAGACAATAACTGATAGCCGAGGGGTATTGAAGCCCATGGGCTATTTTTTTTATTATTTATTGATGACTCAGCTTTTGCACTGTTACCTATGCCCATCAACATGTTCTTGTCCGCTGAATATCTGCAGATCTATCAAGTCGGGCCTGACGAAACTTTGGTGAGAGCTTCCTGAATGTTGACTGATGAGATGATTAGATTTTCAAATGGTTATGATGATTTCATGATTTTTAAAAAATTTTCACGGGGGGGACTAATGGTCCTGTATTGTAGTCAGGAAAAACTTGAGCACATTTGGTACCGTTGCCAGGGTGACTGGTTGTTTATTTAACTGCTTTAGGCTTTGAGAGGAAGAGCAGAAGAAAAGAGTCCTCAAGTTATTCAGCTACTGCAGATAGTTTGGTCAACTATTTTTGCTAGATTTTGTTTCACCTGGTCTATATTAGTGAAGTTAAATATTTTCTGCTATTCTTTATATATGTTCATGTCATTTTCACAGAGATTTCCTGCTTTAGAGCATGAATACAAAATGGATACTATTCAGAGGTTGACTGAGAGTGTTTTCCTGAAAGGATGTCATAAATCACTGGTTGATAAAAACTTTATTTAGAACACTTAACAAATACAGAAGAAAATAGTTTAAGGCAGACTTATCATATGTTTGCCATGTTGGCAAGAAATTCTAATTTTCTAGGCTTCCATTCTTGCAGAAATTATATACACGGTATGTAACTTTTGAACTATCACACAAACATCCCCTCCACCAGACCCTCTATACCATTTAGAGCATAGTCACATGCATGACCTAGGTCAATGGCTTGGTTCACTTAGCTGATAGGGTTACTTGATAGGGTCAAACTCCAAACTTTAGATAGCATGCAGTGCTCTACATGTACAAGTCTGCATACAACCATTGTCAGAATTTGTAACCAAACTAGGGGTGTACCTAGTACCTTATTGAGACAAATGTGTGAGACTACAAATTGTATGGCTCTTTGCCATGGGGACTGAACATCAAAGAGTTAGTGAAATTATTCCAACAGCCTATTTTACATTTAAATAGCCCCGTTTCAGTGCCTAAGGCTCTAGTTTTATTATTTATTGATGGCTTAACTTTTGCACTGTTGTCTATGCCTATCGCGAACCCTTGGTTGCATGTTTCATTGTGAATTTTGAAGGTTCCCTGATACAAGAAAGCCTGGTCCATTCAAGATTCTCATTGAATGAAGGACGACATTTTTCGTTAATTTTGCTATTAAATCATTCTATTCTACATATATGTTTTATCCTAAAACTGTTGCATGAACCATATTTGTGTCCACACATTTAACTGGTACAACATTTTTGTCAAATTTTGTCACCAAACATGTTACTGTACCTTGGAAATTATTTAATATGAGTGATTAGGAGAGCCCATTTTTAGCCTGACTCTGGGCAATTTTGAACCAGTTTGCATACCTGGAGCTTATGCCCCCCCCCCAACAATAATGATAAGGGTGGGCCTGTGTCAATCAGTGTGTTTACTTATCACATTTGTGCAATGCATAAATTGCCACTGATAAAGCTACACTTTCTTGCATGCTGTAATCCCAGCACACCACTCATGTGAAACCGAAGTCTGTTTTATACGGTATCCAGGGATTTTTTTGCAGGTTCTGATCCCAAACTCCCAATTCCTTTTCGTAATTCATTGTTGAGGGTCCAATTTTTTTAAGTGAATTTCGGCGCAAATAGCCTGTGATCAATCACAAAACATGTATTAACATGAAATTCAATACCCAGCTATGCAATCGGATCAATATTGAGGATCCCAGAGGCTTTTTCTAGTATTTCCTTCACTGGCTTCAGAAATCCTTTCAAATTGAACAACAACACTTTCGTTTTTTTGTTTCATTTGAGTTTTTGGCGCCCATATGTTTTCCGAAACTAAATTCACCTTTTAGGTGCTTGCCTGCAATTCATGTGAAATGGAACAGCCCTAAGCCGATTTTTGCCAGGCATTCCATGGAGAAAGACTGCGAAATTTTATAAATAGTCGGTTGATATTGTTTTATCTGCAGGTGGTATTGAAACCGTAAAACACAGTCTATTTTCTTATGTATGGTATATCCTCTAATTCTTCAATCCCCCTATCAAAATTCAATCACCCCCAATTTTGTGAAAAAAATTCACTTAGACGTTCTAATAAATTTGACCACTCTCTAAAATCATTAAAATACTGAAGAAACAATGGATTAAATGTATCTACATATTTTTGGGCCATTCTGACAACTTTCTCTTCTAATAAATTTGATCACCCCCAATTTCAGAGTAGGAAATTTCACTTCCTGTGATTGAACCATTAGATGATTTCCCCTAGTTGCGGAAAATATTAAAGCAACCACGAGTCGCTGAAAATCTATTTGCCAAACTGTACTTTGTACACTGTGATGATGCTATGATTTGAGTATGCAAAAAACGTTTTTGTTATCCGTAGATGATCGATGTTGATCCGTTCTGGGTCCCAACAACGGAGGAGGAATACCTTCACTATGGTGAGAAGGCCGACTCCGGTAACAGGGCCAGAAACTACATGGACAGTGTACGGAGGCGAAAGGGCCTCAAAGTGGAGGAGAAACTGGTGGAGCACGCAGAAAAACAGAGAACTCTGACGAGAAACAAGTAAAACTTGTTTCGGGATTGTTGGACCATTTTCCAGTTAATTTTGGATCTAATACCAACTCAACTGGCATTCCTTGGCGAATTTGTTCAGATGTTTATTGGACACTTACTCTAACAATAGGTTGTCAAAACATTCCACTTCAATGATCCGTACATCATCATACAAAATTCAGCCATTTTATCTGCTTCGTTTTCACTCTGTTTATTTGTTAAGCACAGCCTGTGCAATCTGTCCATCAATCTCACGTTCGGCTATTTCCGTATTGGCGGAACGAGCCTCTCACATAGAACGCACAAATCCCCACCGGTGGGGAGCGTATGACGATCACGCAGTGAGCCGGCTACGAGATAGTGCCTTTGATAATCGAGAGATCCGGGCACATTTTATTGTGAAATTCAGTTAATTTTAACCAAACGAACATAATTCATTCAAATTATACAAAACTATTTCTATGTTTAGTTGAATAATAGCTATCTATCCCCAGAACTCCGCAACTGGGCTAATTTCCGCCAATACTGAAATGGACGAATGCGAGATTGGTTCCGCCGAAAATTAATTGTGTGCATGATAAGATAAGATTCTTTATTGTACTGAGCATCCCATTTGGGACCGAGTACAAAACACATAAAAAAGTAGAATAAATAAGAAAGTAAACGTACAGGTGCGACGTTTCCGCTCCCAGAAATCCACTAGGCCAGAGGTCAGTTTTCGCAGCTAAAGTGAGTTCTGGGGCTAGATTGTCTGTCACAGTACAGTACATTTAGTTCTTTCCCTCAAAAGTAATGGTGGCAGTTTTTCAAACTGTCTACAAATGCTCATGTGAAAACACCATACACCGCCCCTCTTGTTCATCAATTCTGTGATATCTGATAGCAATGCCCTATCTGGTGGACCAGTCAAAGGGAGATAACTGAAGGGAACAGTTCAGATGGAATTGTCTCCATGGCCTCATCTTAAGACAAGACGAATGCCATACCTGTTTATCTTAATATATTTATAAGTTATAATAATTATCAACTGTGTGCATTTTAATGATCGAGTCGGTATGCAACTCTGTACATTGTCTAGCTGTAAAATACGGTAAGAATAACCTTTACTGTGAATTAGTTTGTTTTGATTTTTACCCCTCAGCCTATTAGACTGTGGGGTTCTGTCATTGGCATGTACGTCCGGTCGTCAACATTTCTTGTGACCGGTCTAGAAGCCAAACCGTTGCCTTTAGAGACTTCAAATTTGGTGCACAGGATTGTTGAGTGGTCATCCACAAGCCAATAGAATTTAGGCACATTGAGATGATTTTTGTGGTTTGCATGGCAACATCAAGCAAAATGTTCATATGACGCTGTGAACGTGATAGAAGGTAAATCGTTTCAGCTAGAGACTTCAAATTTGGCGCGCAGGATTGTTGGGTGGTCAACCACAAGCCTGTTGAATTTGGGTACATTACAATGATTTTGTGGTTTCCATGGCAGCATCACGCAAAATGTCCTTATGGCGATATGAACGCGATAAAAGCAAAACAGTTTCAGCTAGGGAATTCAAATTTGGCATGCAGGATTGTTGGGTGGTCAACCACAAGCCTACTAGATTTGGGTACATGTACACGATTTTTGTGGTTGCATTCAACAAAATCTTTCATGTTTTTACATATGCATTTTCCATTGTGTATCAATATACACTGACTAAAACTGTCTGGCTGAGGTATTATGCTGCCTCATGTTTACACATCCGTCAATTTTGACAATGTTTTATTGTATGGAGTCTGTTGGGGTGTATGTCTGTCCGTCAACTTGCTGAATTCTTTTCAGATTTGCTACACATTATCGTCACCATGTGAAGATGTGCATGTGACCTTTTTTGACCAAATCCGATGTTTTCTCAGAGTTATGCCCCTTGAATGTCGGAAAAACTACTTCCATCAGCCACTATTTCTTGTGAACGCAACTCATCAAAGTCATACTATCACATCATTGATCAGCTGATTATAGTTAGAATGTGAGTTTTCTTTGGGTGAAGTTTCTGAGGTGAAAATAGATGACATCATAATCATTAATTCGTTTACATTACCAGATGAACAGCGCCATGTTACTTAACCTATTTTAGCTTACAATTGGCTCCAAGTATGTCCACATTATAGATAAAATCTTCTCTAGAGCATTCAATTGGCTTCATCTATTCATCCGTCTCTTTTTACCATGAAAGACCTGCATTATGAGATTTCTCCAAAGTTTCCCAATTACTGTTTGATCTATTCGAACATTTAGTGCAACACGAAGTAATGAAAGTATATTTATAACCAAGATCTATTACGATAAATTCAATATTTCCATCTCTAGTTCTTGAATTAATAGAGAATTTTCCATACCATATGACATGACACTTCTTTTACTGAAATGTCTATTTCTAGACTGGGCTCGTGCCCTTTCAGGGAACGAAATATACATTGATTTGTCTAGCAAACAATTGTACTGTCCGGTTGAAATGCCTTGTTCTCAGAGGATTGTCTGATGCAGTTCATCAGCCCTGAATCTCTAGAAAGTATAAAACCTGCTATGAGATTGCTTACGGACAACCGCTTCATCTTTTCGTAGTTTATTTGCCGAATTCGTGTGCAAATGTCAATGAAAGTCGACTCGCCATGCTAGATGTTGTTGTTGTGGCGAAGGGATTTCCTCGTAACCTACAATTTGATTGGTCTGAATTATTCACATCATCCTTCTACATGTACAAGGTGTCTATGAGAACTTTGCATTTCGGCTGCTTGTCGAGCAGTTGAAATAAGTATGTATCAGCCATGAAGCATGTCGGTCATGCGGAATGAGGTACTACAGTTCACAGCCATTCAAGGGAATCCTCACCTTCTCTGTACACTCTGGCAAAGTGGCGGGTCTGTTCAAATTCAGCTTTACATGAAAAAAAGTCAGCGACCAAGGGGAATTAGAAAGATCTGAAATGCCGCCCAATAGTGCAAACAAAGCCCTGAAAGCTCTGCATGACAGTGACACAAAATTTTAAGGCAGATTGGAAGATAAATCGACCATGGCCTGATTACAGATGTTCTGTGAACAATAGTAAGGGCGACTGAGAAATTCTTTTGTGACCGGTTCAACAAACCTCAAAAATAGTTTTATGAAGAATTAAAAAAAACTTCACTTACAACTTTTGTCCTGACCAAGATGATAATGTCCGGCAACTTTGTTGAAGAGCTCAGCAGGAAAATTGTCCTGCTGATGATTTTGAATATTTCTACCCCTGCCTTTTAGCAAAGTAAAGGACCCATTGTGGCCAACATTTTGAACTATCAAGGGCGTTTCTTAAGGTCGTTACCATAGGGCTGTATGGACCAAAACAAAATAGGAACCCACCCTGGGATCTCGGATGTGAAAAGAAATAGGACTCGAACATCGTGATATTACTGAAATATAGTTTAAAGCATCACTCACTCACTCTCCGATAGCAACAAATAAAAAGGCGAGGACTTTTTTTTTTCAAAAATAAATAATTTATTCTCAGTATGTTATCAATGGCTATAACAACATTTGGTTTTACGAGTGCCAACATTGGTAGACATGGTTGCATTAAAAATCAGCAGAAAACGTGGAGATGAAATTCAGACTGAAAACGAAGACCAACTAATACTAAACAACTATGTGTATCATAAAACTATTCAATATTTTGCAGACCAGTTGAACACTACGGGAGAGAAATATAAAAGATGAAATATCTAAATAGCATAGAATGGATCCAGTACATCGAAACCTGAGCAAGCAAGAAATTGGCAAAATATTTTCGGGGGGAAATGAGAAAAGTAAAACGTCACAGCACATGAACATGTAATAAAATGAAGGCCTCGGTTTTCTTTCTTCAACAAATTTATATACAATTGAGAGTATTATTCCCTTTAACATTTAATTTGGTTACATAATATTCGTTCCACATTTCAATGTGATATGGATACAATGTTTTCTTGGGCATTTTAATGGGACCTTCCCACATCGATGCAATATTAACAAAGGACATGTCTCAGCAGTAACTAGGATACCGTACTCGATCTGTGGTGGCAGTTATGGGTCATTGCATTCCTATTTTTCCCTATGCTTCAATATGGGGAAATATTTTCAGCAAGTGATAACTGGCATATTTCCTACGTACAGCAAAACCTGTGAATACTGACTCCTGGGTAAACCAACCAACCTCTTAATACCAACTTTTATCTTGGGTCCCAATACTTAAATATACGATGTTTTGAACCTTGATAAACCAGAACTTTGTCAAAACCAGACACTATAATCTGGTCCCAAGCATGGTCAGTTTAGAAAGGTTTTTATTGCAACAGTATTCATCATGGCAGCCACATTAACCCTTCTTTGTAAATAGCATGCTAATATACGAGACCTGGAAATTTCCCTCCAATAGACTGATTTCAGAAATTTGAAATTTAGAAAAAGAAAAGTTGTCAGTTTCATTTGAAATGCAAAATTTTCAGGTAGGAGAAGTAAATTTCAGCAGTGATAATTCCCATGCCTGTTTTAAGCAAAGGACTTGGCACGGTTTTTGGCCCCCATGAGGTGCAGTTTGGAGTACTAAAATGAAGTATCATGTACGAAAGAAATTTTCAGTTAGCATAAAGTATATTATCTTGTCATATGCTCTGAGTTTCTTATCTAGGCTCTGGAGTTTAGGGTTTAAGAATAAACAGCATCTTGAAGTACATGTAGTGGATTTGTGCAAAAACCTCAGTTTCGAGGTAAAAACAGCACTTTTTTTCTCTCTGTAAACACAAGACGCCAGAACGAAAACTGTTTTCAGGCAAGAAAGTATTGACCATGTTGACATGGTCAAAATTTTGGGGTTAAGTTTATCTTGGTTCTTGACTGGCTTCATATGAGACAAGTGTGCTGTTTTGACCTCAATTTTGCACAAATTCACTACTTCATGATGCAGTTATTAAAAAAATATAAGACCCAGGGCCTAGACAATACTCGCAGCATGAGACAAGATATCATACTTTACGCCAACTGAGAAATTTATTTCATTCCGTGATATTTAATTTTGATGCTCCACACTGCACCTCATGGGGGCCAAAGTCTCACTAAACTGTGCTAGGTCCTTCACCACATGTATGCCAGTCACTGTTTGAAATATTTACCCATACATAAGCATAGGGAACAATCGACAAAGCACCCTGTGCTGATGTTGAGTGAGACCTGACCATTAACCTGTGTATACTGACCATGCTTGGGACAAGATTTCTTGTGTCAGTTTTGGTTTATGAGTTTTGGAGTTCTGGTTTATCAAGGTTCAGATACTTCAAATTTAAAGTGTAACCGTGGCACTTGTGTAAGTTTATGCCATATTCAAGATAACGATGTGAATAACAAAACGTAGTGAAGTGTACCCTCAACATTTCACTCGTATTCTATCTCGGAGGATTCGAAGGCAGATTTCTAGAGTGGGAGAGAAATTTTCGCTGCTTCTTTTGACGTCAGAGATGACGTCAACGACGTCCTACTTCGAGCGTCCTGCACCGTCTGCGGGACGTCGCAGCAATGCAGACAATGGAACAGTTTTGTAACAATGTTGCGTTGTGACGTGGTTTATCATTCGATAATAACGTCACAAGTTCTGACATGCTTGTGGCACTGTGCACTATGATAACATTACTAACACTAAAATTGTTAAAAATTAAAGTCATAAAACAAGAAAAACGGTATAAATTCTATAATTTGGAAGAATCTTGGATATGACGTAAACTTGCAAAAGTACCACAGTTACACTTTATGTATTGTGACCCTGAAAAATGAAGTCGGTCAGTTTACCCAGGTGTCGGTATTCACAAGTATCAATGTACCATAATTTATGTGCATTATCATTCAGTAATTCAGATTTGGTCAACCCACTGATTAACCACTTCTTACGAGAAATGAATTAGTCATTAGCCTGAACAAAGTGAATGATTATAGAAATATACAACTGAGTGTAGGTGACTGAAACCACAAAAACATTAAATATACAAATACAATTTGACTTGTTTGGCTTTCAACCGGATTGTCTTAAAAACACTGCATGCAGTTTTACCTGGTTGAACAAGATGACTATCAGGTAAAACTAGAGTCCTCTTGAAAAATTTTTGATATAGATTGTAATAAATATGAATAAATCAATATAATTAGATTCATAGGATAAATGATTGAGTTGATCAGATGCAAGTTTTGGAGCTATTCAAGTTTGAGATATGTCAGGCAGTGGTGAGAAGGATACGGAAGCCAGTTCGTGCCACTTCGAAATCCTTTTTTTTCTCCAGCCATGTCGTCATTACAACTTAACTAAGTTGTAATTACGACCCAAGTCATGAATTAACTAACTCGTAGTTACAAAGTCGTATTGTTAAGTCATAATTACAACTTTGTGAAGTCATGATTTAAGTCGTTATTTCATAATTCCGAGTTGTAATTACGACTTTGTAAGTCGTAATGATTTGGCTGGGGGGAAAAACTGATTTTGAACTGGCTTCTGTAGGAGGAGGATTCAGGGTACATAATACCAGAAACTTGAATAGCCCCTTTCTAAAAACTTCGCCATACATATCAAATTGTCAAGAAAAATGTCAACCCAAATAAATTAAGGCACTATATATCTGTTCTATTCCGTATTTCTGTATCACAACTTAATAAGAATGCGAACGTAGTCTCAGTACCAGAGCAAACAGCTTGGACCCCCCAAAAAATCTCTGTTTACGGTTGTGGATTCTAAACAAATTAGGGGTGGTGGGCACAATCATTTATTTTACAAAATTATTTCCTCAACTTTGATGACTGTTGTTAGAACAGAAACAACCAATTTTATTACTTTTACATGTTTTATAAGCAAAAAAAACCCATAAAATATTTTGGGTCGGCAGCATTTATTTACAGGTAAACTGGAAACAGACAAATTATTTTGTTTGGCCTCGGGGCAAGAACATGAGAAGCTTCTCTCATGATCATAAATGTTTTTTATATACAAGGATCGAACAGTCTAAAAGAATAAGTTTAACACTCATTGATGCGATTTCTGTTCACAAAGATACATTTAAAGCAAGAACATGAAATAGGATGAGCATTTAACATGTAATTGTGACCCAACCTGGACACCAGGCTAGTTCAAGAATTAACAAGTAAACCTACGTACTTGGCTGGCCCGATGTTGTCAACTCGATGTTGGCCCAATCTTCAGTTGATTTTAGAAGCATTTTGAGAAGCATTCTGTTTGTTTCAGCTGTTTGGAATGACTTTTTCTGAACATATCTTGTTGAATAAATGTTTAAAAGCATTCAGACTGCTCAATGAACAAAACTGAGACCAATTTACAATGATCAATGATACGGTCAATATTGGGTTGACATCATGGTCATTGATTTTCAGAAGTGCTCACTTCTTTTTTGTGCTGTGGATTAAAAAAACATCTTCCAGACTACCAAGGATTATGTCTTCCACCTTGCAGCAGAACATTACCAAGTCCATAATAATTGGATGTTTTGTATCTGCTCAGACAGGAACATCATTTCAAATTGCTGGGCAGCCTGACCAAGCCTGTCATTAGGTTTGATCCAAAACATAAGGCTATTACAAATCTAAACTGTTGTCCAGGTCACGGTTTACAGCAAGATTTAGATTAATAAATGCTACCAGTACACAATTTCAGAAAGTTTGGAACAAT